>VZTL01020275.1:0-17857 GCA_013400535.1 Scopus umbretta | reverse complement strand
CTATGATTCTATGATAATTAACAAATCTCAGGTGTATTTCACTATGGATTGGTGACAGAGAAAAAACCCTTGTCCTCTCTTCTTTCATAAGATTCTTTTTCTCCAGGCTTTGAGACAGTTCTGCAATTAACCCTTTCTGACTGCTTGTTGTAAGAGAAAACCAGTATTAGTATGAAGTCAGTGGAACTGATAGAGGTAGATGCTCTCTAAATTACCCAGCAGGACTTTCAGACCTTGCCTGAGTAACTGAGTGGAAGTAAATGTTTCTGTAGAGGATGGTGCTGCCTTTGTGCTGCTACTGTTTCACCTCTGGCAAATGGGGAGAGGGCAAAATTAGGCATGTTGAAAGTAGCAGCATAATTATTTTGCTGCAGAAAGATTGCTGAAGATTGACAGGGTCAATGTGCTGACAGAATGTGTGGGTGTAATGGGATTAGATATTCATTGAAGTACAGGAGTCAGGGCCTTGGTATTTGTTGAGAGCAGACCACCTTCTAAAATCTAGAAAACTATGCTAGTTTGTAATGGGCCTAATGGTTTCGCTTTCACACGCACATTTATGCTATTTCCCTCTTACTTGCCCAACCCTCAAATACAGTTTTCAAAGGCAGATATCTAAGCCTGTTCTTAGACATTTCAGTAGCAGCAGCTGATTTTCTGACATACAGAACAGTCACAGCTCCCAGTTTAATAAGTTTGCTTTATTGCATTTGCATACCTGAAAGGTCGTACAGGCCATGGTAGTAAAATAAATATCATATAGTTACATACAGTAAAAGTTCTTCATTGCTGTGTCTACTAGGAATTTTTCTGCCTTAGTGTAACCTCAAACTAACATGATGTTTCTTTCTAATTAGGGTTTTCATCCTAGATATGAAAAGACAAATAGATAAACAGTAAAAATAACAGTTCCCATTAAAGTTGCTGTTACCAGAATAGTTTCTACTTCTCTAATCTAATGATAAGGATTTGACTGGATCAAATCCTCAATGAAACTATAAATGTAGAAAGCTTTGTATGTTTAAAGATTGTTTTTTTTATTTTATCTATTTATTTGTGGTTTTATTACATGTAAATGAAAGTAGTCTTTCTCAGGGTTTTTCTCAGTCTTCAAGGAACACACTAAGAAATCCATAAACTCCCTCAAAACACGTGGAATTATATAATAATGTATACTTAATTAAAATTGAATACAAATTAATTGCTAGAGGTCTTATAAAAACTTGCTTGATTATTTCCCTATGAACAAAGGAGAAATATAAGGCCTTGTGCTATGTCTGAAAATCCAGCCCTGTGAATGAGGATCTGCACAATAAAGACTTGAGCATATGTTCAAATGATTAGGTTGGTGCTCTTAAGAGTTACTACTCTATAGCTGAGGCAGCTCACTGTTAATGAAATGAGGAAGCCCATACCATGTTTTCACAGTTACTGTCTGTCAGCAAGGGATGGCTACATCCTTAGATGCACCATGTAATCTCTTGGAACCTGAAAATAACCTAAACTGAAGGTTGTTTTGCCTGTTTATAAAGATAATCTTTTCTGAAGCCAGGGCCCAATTTGTTAAATGAAGCTTTTGTATCTTCTTTTAGATGAAAGAAAGTTTTTAAATGAGAATTTTGGTCCCTTCTTTATTCTGGGACTTGTAGAATTTAAAACCATAACAGTGATAGATGGAACTTACACAGATTGTTTTCTGCAGAACTAAGATATACTTCTAGCTTCCACTCATCAACATTTGATTCTCTGTTAGAGGACTAACTCTTATCCTTTGTTATCTTGAAAAATGTGTTGGGAACATAGAAACGCCTTAATGATATTCATAAGCTTATCTTCCCAGTAGAAAAGACCTTTTTATCTTTCTTTTTAATCAAGTAATTAGCATGAAACTCAGAGATGTAATCATACCAAGCTGGAATTGGGGTCATGCCATAAGCTAGCTGAATAGGAGGCTTCATGGCATGATGATGTATAGCCATTTCACAACAATGCTTTTAACTCAAAAAGTCTGCCCTTTAATTACATTTTAAAGCTCATTTGGGAAGTTTTTATCGTTATGTAAATTGCTCAGTAAGTGTTCTCTTTCTAAGACCCAGTAAAAGTTCTGCTTATGGACTGAGAGAACACATTACTTGGAAGTTTGATGGAGGGACCAAGAGCTTCTTTCCCACTTTGTTCATTGCAACAGAGCTTGGTTGTGTTAGCTAAGGTGGTCTATATGATAATGAAATGTTATACTCATCGTTGTTAGATTCTCACTGTTAGATTGTTTGGAAATAAAATAGGTCCCCAAATGTGATTTCAATTAGTTGTATTTTAATCTGGAAAAAAAAAAAAAAAAAGAGAGAGAGAGAGAAACAGAAAAAAGTAAATACAAAACCCAACGACCATCTTTTAGAACTATGACATTTGAATGAGGGAACTCCAGTTGGACCAGTAGTGCCTTACAAAGCAAAAAAATTACTTCAGTGTTTTGTTCCATCATTAAACTAAATCATAGTATATTCAATTCAGAACAAGTTATTTCTTTTGTTTTTTTAGAAAAATACATTTCTTTATGTTCAAGTACTTTGAAGATAATGACTAGCTCACAAGAACAGACTGTCATAAGGAGCAGTGCAAACTGGCCTTCTATTGCCAGAAACAAAAGAAATAGATCAAGAGCATCTTGCATTGAGTCTACCACTCATGTGCTTAAAATGCATTGGACTTGCTGTTCTGTAGCCATTAATTCAACATCAGAACTATATCACCCACATTCCTCTATCTAGCAGGCAGAAGAAGCAGCACAGTGAAACTACATATCTGCAAAACGCATTGAGTAAACCTTCTTTTCCCTTTTGAGAAACAGATTTCTTAAAAAGTTAATTATACAGTCAAGATNGCATAAAAAAAAAAAAAAAAATCTCAAGCTCTCTGAACCCTCACACAGCGTTTAATGCTTTAGGCAGAATCAGAGATTTTCTGGAGATTAAATGTAATTAAATAAAAGCAAGTAGGATGTTTGATTTGAAATCCAGTCCCTAAGCTTTGCTGGACAGAATTGCAAAATACAGAGAGTGGCTCCAGTTCCAATATCTGTAGAAGTCATAAGAAGGTTACAAAAAAACTTTGGAAGAGGAACCTTTTTTGCTTATACCAGCTGAACTGCCCTGTTGGTAAAAGTTCACAGACCATACCAAGCCCTAAGAGCTACTCTATTCCCTTCAAATCCATGGAGCAGAGACCTATTCTTGATAGATGTGCTCTGCTCAGTAGCATTGTTAGAGCACAAAAAATACTGATTTGAAACAAGTTTGTAAGTTCTGCTTTCTCCAGGCACCTGAAATGATGTTTAACCAATGAGAATGCAAAATAAAAGCAGAAGAAAACCCACATTACTGAGGATTTTTGAGATCACCACAAAAGAACATAATATTTTTTTTTTACTCACAGGAGGTTGTATTATAAAGAGAGGAAGGAAGGAAGGAAAGAAAGGGAAGGGGAGGAAAAAGTGAAAAGAAAGGGAGAAAAGGTGAAGAGGCAGGAAAGGAAAAGGAAGAAAGAAATAGAAAAAAGAAGGAGGAGAAGCAAAAGAAAAAGAGAAGGAAAAAGAGGGAAAAATAAAAATAGAGAAAGGGAAAAAAGAGGAAAAGATGGGAAGGGAAAGGAAGGGAGGAGAGAAGAAGGGAAAAGAAAGAAAGAGAAAGGAAAAAAAGAATGAAAGAGGAAGGAAAAGATGGAAAGGAAAGAAAATAGAGAAAGGTAAGGAAAAGAGAAAGGAAGAAAGGAAGTGAGGAAGGAAAGAAAAGTAGAAAAGAAAAGAAAAGATAAAGGGGAAGGAAGAAAAAAGTTAAGAAAAAAGAGAAAAGGAAGGTAGGAAAAGAGAAAAAAGGAAAATGGAAAAAAGGAGGATTACATTATTCATACCATATGTACAGTGTAAGAGGTTTAAGTAAATATGCTACTAATTTAAACTATTTGAAATGTTCAGCTGGGTTTTTTTGAGAAATTATTTAAGGGAAATACAATATGCTCTGTTAATATAAATATGAAGGGGACAATTAGTTCAGCTAACTACACACAGACTAACACAGATGGACAGAGATTATAGACGTGTAGAATCTTTGTTCTGAGTAATTGTATGATAACTTCCTACTTACGTCAGTATTAGTATTACAGAAATAGCACTGTAAAGCATAGTATTTCTGAGCTATGTATAACCATACAGGTATTACTTGCTAATGCTTTGACTACATGTATGTAATTATGCAGACTGACTTTATTTTTTTAATTACTGTCAGTAGAGATCATTTTTTTCCTCAGTGTTGATTTCCTTTAATCAGATGGTGCTGTCTTTAATTTTGTGAGCTCTCATACTTCAATTAATGCCATTTATTTCATTAGTGACTTTGTACAGTACCTAGAAAATGTAAAGTGCTTCATTGGAAATGAAAGGCACAATTTCAAGGACGGAATGAGTTTGTAGAGGAGGATAGAAGTGCTTTAATTTCTTTAAATTATTACATAATTAATTTTGTTTCTACCTTGTATAAAAGATAAATGTTTTGTCATCACTGCTGCATTAATTTCCATGTCTTAGTCTGATTCATGTATAGTCCAACCAGTGTAACTAATTCCTTCTTTCTAGGACTTCATTTTACTTTCAGCCTACAAATCCCTCTCTGATGTATTGCCAAAATAATGGCAGATTTTGCCATATGTCATGTCCTTTATATGTCATGCCTATCTATTGCATGTGGGATATGAAGGATATTGACAGTGATTAAGTATTTCTGATAAAGTACCTCAAACCGTATCGAATTCTTACAGGACTATCTCTGCCATCTGGAGGCTGACAGGACTTTCAGTACACTAGGTTTCACATCAATGGCTCTGCTGTGGTTTACAGGGCCCTGTGTAAAATAAAACACGTGGAGCCACAGGTGAATTTCTTTTACCTACCAAGATGATTAGGTCGGTGAAGATGTGTGTCCCTATGGAGAACACTAGCAGTAGTTCCAAGGGGGAGAACCGAGTTGGCCAAGTGAGAAATATATCCATCCTCTAGCTTTATGGCAGTACTGGGTATGCTGTCTTACAGCCTTAGTGTACTTCTCCCTTGAAATCATGCATAGAAGTTTCAAGGGCTCAGGACAAAAGCAAAAGAGCCAGAGCAAATTCCTCACCCAGTTTTGCCCAAGAAGATTGTTCCCCTCAAGACAAGTTCACTTATCTCTTTATCATTCTTAGACTGTGATTTAGTTCTAGACTTATTCTATATAGTACAGTAATGTAAATACACACTTTTTAAATGTGTAGAAACCTATTATAGCTATTCAGCAATGTTTCTACGAACAAATACTACGGTACCTTTTATCATCTAACTGTATAGTTCATCTTAATAAAGGAGGATTTCACTCTGAAACTCTTAGGGAAATCTGCCCTTGATGTGTTTGCATGGTTCTTTCTAAGCTGTTCAGCTCACTCTAAGCAGTAACTTGTGATCAAAAAGATATGGATTTGAAAATTAACTTAGGCCAATAACCAATACTCATTAATGAGTTACTGTAGCCAATGTATTCTTTCATTATTTGTTTTTCGTTTTGCTACCTGCTCTTTCTAAGGGAATCTATTTCCACACAGCCTCAGTAATAACCGCTACAGCAAAAATGCAGCAGTCAACTTAAGTCCAACTGTAACTCAGTGGAGTTATATCAGGATTGATTTTTCATCTTCTGCAGTCCCTCCATGTGTCTGAACACATTGGAAAAGATAAAAATGCAGTAAATAGTCTATATTTAGTCTATATTCTGTGATTCTTGGTATGATGTGTAATGAGAGCATACTTTTGTAAATATCTTTTCATGAGTTCATGAGGTGAAATAGATCTTCCTGCTTTATTCTTGTCAAGAAAAATAATCTAGTTCATATTGTTCTTTCACTTGAACATTTTTGAAACATGAAATTATTTATTTCAGAAAACAAATAAAAGTTGTATAGATCTTTTTCTTATATGTCCTCTTCTTCTCTTGGGATGTGAAGCAGTCACAAAGAAAGGATCTGGAACGCACCAACCAAAATGGTGGTTGCTGTCTTGCTTCTTTGTCAGCGTAGGCTTCCTGCATAGCTGGAATAAACTACTTTTAGGAGCATTAGAAGATGTGCAGTTTACGCAAGTAATCTGGAATAAGGAAAACCATGTCTTGAGTACTAAGCTTTTGATAAGAGTGCTCCACTTTCCATGTTTGCCCACTTAACTAACTGTCCAGATTTGTTGTGATACTATATAGTATTCTGAAATAAAAAGGATATGGCCTAATTTTATTTTCAGAAATACGTATGTGTCAGGATAAAAGCATGGAATATGTGGACTATGAGACACTTTTTCTAAAAACAAGAAAAATGTGGCAGTGCATTTTTTTTTTTTAATTTTGTGTTATGAAATGCTATGACTGTATGTGCAGTAAAACACCAAGGGGGCATAGATTTGACAGCTTCCCACTGTGAATAGTTGTTCAACGTACATGTTTCATGGCACGTATTCTTGCTGAGGAAAAGGCAGCTGTTTCCATCACCACCCTAAAAACTAAGCATTTCGTGCAACAGGTAGTGCATATGATAATTCTTTCATTCAGTAATAGATTTCTCGTTTTTTAAATGTGGAAGGACCTTAGAAGTATACAGACGTTAAAAGTGAAATTTTTTTTACTGTGAACTTTATCCTTTCTTACATACTGTTTTGGCTGTTTACATCAGGTTTGTGATACTTAACCTAGCTTAAAGGAAACCTCCAAATGCATACATGAAGAGAAAGACATTTGGTAATAGACCATTCTTCAGTCAAGCAAACAAAAATAAAGTATCACAGCTGGAAGCTGAAGCTAGCAACATTCAGGTTAGAAATAAACTATAAATTTTCAAGTAAGGGCATTCATAGCTCGGGTATTATACGTGGTTGTGTACCTTAATAATGGCAATTTTTAAAAATCTAAATTTTCTATTTAACATCAATAAATAAATGCAATATTTATAATAAAGTTGCATTCTGCAGAATTATCTCTGATGTATTGCAAACTCATTCCTAAGTACTTTATTGCTAAAATGACCATAGATAAAGTAAAATAGTTGGATAAAAACTCCTATACTGTATCAAAGACATTCCTAGCCCTCCTTGAAATTGCTCCTAATACAGTGATAGTCGTTACTGGGCAAGAAATTAGGTATCCAGCAAAGTACAGCAAATGACATTCGGAACATCAGTAGGTGAACAAGGACAATCCTACTCATGATTCAGTGCAGATAACACGGCACTTAAAATATCAAATAAAACCAATTCAATTAGGAACACACCAAGTAGGCAAGTTGTGTGCTCCTCTCCTTCAAAGTCATTCTTCTAAAGAAAATTGCAATAAATTTCCATTGGGGGCTATCTGTGATGCTCAGTTAGCACTGGGTCTTGTTCTCAAGTGCCATAAATCATTTCCCCTTTCACACTTCATCCCCAGCACTCCCATTTCAGGCAGCAAGAAACCACCACCAGAAATCTTAGTGCCCCAGCATCCCAGGAGAAAATGCAGAGCTTTATTCACTAGGTCATTTTCTTTGGTTTTTTGTGTGCTGCTTAGTTTGAAAGTAAAAGTACTTTTGTGCATATGTGGCTACAGATAGAGTACGTGTGTGCTCATGTATGTATGTGTTTAAATTATTACTAATTTTTAAATTTTTATTCTGTTTAAAGAGCTTGATTCAACCACTGGTCACTGTGAATGAATCTGTGATCTTGTGGAGCTGCAGCATGAAAACGTCTTCGAGAAGGGCAGCCAACATACAAAGGCTGCATTGAGTGTGTGGGCAGGCAGGAATGCTGGTACCAGGCAGCTCTCGAAAGAATGTTCCTTTGGCAGAAAGAGCCATGCTAAACAAGAGGGGGAAAAAATGAATTCAAATGTGGAGCTGGCCTGCAGTTACAAAGTGATAAGAAAAGTTGGCTGTTCAACATAAGCTGCCAGTTGCATATTCTAGGTCCTTGCTATTCTCAGGCCCTCCTACAGCCATGGCCATGACCAGTGTTTTGATACAGCACAAAGTGGCTGTTTATTGCTATTGACTGCTGAGGCCTGTGCTCTGAAATGCGTTCTGTCAACAGAATGTAAGTGAACTTGGCATTTTAAAGCTTGGCTGCCGCAGACGCGTAGATTTCTTGGAATTGCCATGCAGCAGGACCGGTGTTGCAGTCCCCAACTCAAACTGAAAATGTTGCACAGGAAGACGTATCATGTGAAGGTCAGATTTACCTGAGATCCTGAGGGGTTTGTGGGGTTTTTCTTTCCTCATCAGCATAGTAAATATATCCTTGCTTTGTTGCCTGTCAAAGGCTAGACTTCCAACTTTCTTAATTTTGTTCAGTATGCTCAGTATGGGAAAAAAGTCATTATTCAACGCAAATGGCCTTCACGTGAAAGGGAAATATGGCTGTGGTATATAGTACCTGATATAGCCATAAAAGGAGTAATCAAAACCTGTGCTAACTCTCTGTTACACTGAGGATTTTTCTACTCTCTTGGGAAGTGATATATTCTATGATTTTGTAAGAAATCACGCCTGTTGTTTTCTATTGCCTGCATAGGAACTACAGGCGGAAATTGATGCTCATACTGACATCTTCCACAACCTGGATGAAAACGGGCAGAAAATCCTGAGATCCCTGGAAGGCTCTGAGGATGCAGCCCTATTGCAGAGACGCCTGGATAACATGAACCTCAGATGGAGTGAGCTTAGGAAGAAATCTCTAAACATTAGGTAGGATTTGAATGGAAGCAAAAGCCTACAGTTGGTGTGTAAGGTGGACTGCTGCATTTTGCCAGTAAAAGGGTTTAATTTTGTTTCTGATAGCACTATTTCTGTCCTTTTTGAAATTATTTGTGTTATTTTGAATGTTGGCTTAACTTTGTAAGAATGATTAGGTTTTTTGGTGTGAAAATGATAGTAGGGGATTAGGATTTGAAGCATATGATGAGGTTTTGTAATTACAGAAGGAGAGATTAGCATGTTTAAACAGTAACTCTACCCTCTCTAAATGTAGTCTTTTTCTAGAGCTGGGAATGACTTACCAATGAGTCGTGAAAAAAAGTTATTAAACAACCTGTATTTATTATAAGCTTTATTTCTAAAGCTGCTATTTCTAGTGCAAAACTAAGAATAGCGTTGCAAATGAGAAGACACATTATTTAAGATTTTAGTTGTTGTCTGGAGACTGGACAGAGTTAGCAAATAAAATCCAGGGGTAAAAGGAAATCCATAGGTAGTGCCACGAGAGGAAAAACTTCTTGCCAGGCAAACTATAATAAATGGTAATGTTACAAGTGATGAAGTGGAGGTACAGGCTTCAATGGGCTGAAGATTGCTTTTCAAAAGAAGTTGTCCAGGAAGCTTCTCTTCAGAAATATAACTTTTACAATAGGCAACCCAGCTCTGTTGCATTCAGTCTCGGGCATTTTTTCATTTGCTTGCTTGCTGTGTGTTGGTGGTAGTTCAGAGGGCAGCAAAAGGCAAAAGTGTTTTTCAAAGTAATGTATGAAATATTAGCTTTTTTCAGCTCAGGCCCTGAGGGAGGTCAGTCTGTGTAATGACAAAAGCCATCTTCATAACATCAATCATTAAAAATAAATGAAGGATGTGAGGTTGAAAAGATATTGGTAGCTAAAGAAAGAGAGACGAAATCCTCTCTTTTTTTTCCGAGGAGCAAAAGAAGAGGGATATAACACTTCAAGGTCTCTCTGAGACTTTTTTCTTCTTTTATCCATGAACTTGCCCAAATACAGCGATATTTGAGACAAGAAAAAAACAGTCAGTTGGCCAAATATCAGTAATTAAATATATGGAACTTTCTGTCTTTCAGTTTTTGCAGTTCAATATATTGCTGCCATTAATCGAGTCAGAAATAGCAACCCTAGTTATATCACAGTGACTTCTTGCATTAAACATTCAAAGCAACAGACCTCTCTAAAACATTTGCTTTCAGTAAAAAGCTCAAGGTGTTCAACAACTTATTGATTAGGATAAGACATAAGACACAATTCTTAATTTGCAAGATATTAATTTTAAATGTTGCTGGCTACCAGACTGAATGAACAAGCTATTCTCAGTCTGTCTGCTTGGAGCTATTTCTTTCCATCACACACTATGGAGTAGATTTCATCATAACTAGCAGTGGTTACACAAAAGAGGTAAAAGAGTAGAAATGTGAAAAGTTTCCCAGGCAGCAGTCCCACAAGTCTCCTTATTTAGCATAAGTTTTAGGCTGCTGAAACAGAAGACCCGTGCTGTCGCTAGGCTTAGGTGGACATTCTTTTCTAAATCCATTAGATAAAATACACGGTAGATCTCAAGAGAAGCCAAGCTCATTTTCATTATTACATTTCTTTCATTCTGATGTCAGTACAGTTTATCGTAATAAGCTCTTTCTTATGAAGAACTCATGTTTTAAAACTTTTTTCCTATTATGTTTTGTCTGCACATGCTTGAACACAGTTATAAATATATGAGTGTGTGCATATAATGTACACTAGCATGCACATACATAAACGTGTACTCCCGAAGCGGAAAGAAGGGCAGAACAAGATGGCTTCAGGGAAACCATTCACCAAACCGGGGAACGTCAGATCACAGCAGCAGTCAGAAAACTGCCTTGGGTCACTCTTTTTGCACTTTTCCCCTGTAAAGCCAGACCTGAGGAAGCAGGAAAGAATTGAAGACCCTAGTGTTTGCTTCCAGTTGCTGCCTTGTCTGGAGGAGGTGGAAGCTTGCATTTGCCAAGATAAACATGAGAGACAGGAGTTAATCTGACTCAGAAACTTCACTCCTTGACTGTCCCCCCTCCAAAAGCCCTGTGGCCCTTGCTCTGGCTGTTGCCTCCTGCAGCTCCCCATGCAACATCCCCACTTCTCTCCCTCCTCCCTGCTTTCAAAGGCATCCTGCACCTTCCCCAGCCCTCGCTGCCCACCGGGCTGGCCTCCCCCAGCAGCGCCTGCTATGAGGCAGTTTTGCCCCAGCCCACAGCTGCCCTGCGAGAGCAGAGATCAAAAGGCAGCATGGTCTATGTGTGTCCCTCCCACAGAGCCTTTAAGTTTGAAAAAGAAGAAAATCTTCCATCACCTCACATACCAGAGCAGCTGAGCTTTCTGTGAGCCTATGCCTAATCCGTGCCTTTCCTTTCTCTTTCC
This sequence comes from Scopus umbretta, assembly GCA_013400535.1. Lineage (NCBI taxonomy): Eukaryota > Metazoa > Chordata > Aves > Pelecaniformes > Scopidae > Scopus > Scopus umbretta. Next base: position 6,653 of record VZTL01020275.1, on the reverse strand, counting down.
TTGCCACTCCAGTTGCCTGGTGTAAGAGGCTGGAAAGAAGACAGGATCCATAGAGCAGTTCAAAGAAATACAATTATCCTTACCTTCAGCAGTTCCTCATTTCCACATTGAAACTAAGTAATAAGGTCTGCAAAACAGCGAGTCCATATTTATCACATATCTTTATAGACCATTCTATATGAGGTACAGGCATAAAACTTTCACTGTCAGAAAATATGTGATTTTATACACAATCACTGAAAAAGAAAAGAAATGCTATACGAACAAAGCTGGAAGTTAAACAGAAAATATATTAAATAAAAGAAAATCTGTCTATTTTCCAGTACATTTTATCACTTTACTGTTACCTAACACTGCTTTTGGTTTGAATTGCTAAAAGGAATTCTGATGTTACCTGGAAGTGAATTAGGAATCTCTTCCCAACCAGCAACTAAAAACCATCATATTCATAAGTGTAGAAAGACAAAATTTTAGCATGCTTTAACTATGATATAAACAGAACTGAAAATTTGATCAGTCCAGTGCTGTTTCAGTCACATATTTTCTCTCCACAGAAAACATCTGCTGAAAATTATTAGCTCAGAAATTGATCCCAGTGTTAAAAAAAACCTATTTACACATACACAGAGGAAATATTTAGAAGATGTCCTTATGTCCTTATGGTGGATACCTTGTTGCACAAAGTAGCATTCTGTCTTTTAATTTTTCCAGCAACTCAAGTAGTTTAATTCACACTTCTGTTCAAATGGCACAGGTATTTGGGTCGTGTAAGGGGATTCAATTTCCTCATGACTTTTTTGGGAAAGGATGGCATTGGTCCTTGTATCTTAAAGGTGAGCAGCCACATGAATCTTGTTTGAGTTTGAATGGTTTGTGTAGTGGTTCAGAGAAATGCTTGCTCTTCTCTGAGTTAAAAAGTACTCTCTGCATTTTAGTTAATTAATCTCCTTGTAGTCCTAAGTGATGATTTAAGTTACTGTCATGCTAGTCCTGCATAATATTTGTGCACATTTAGTGAGACTGACAATTCAACAAAGCTATTACTCACTGCTGAAGAAGAAAACTGGAAAAAAAAACAAAACAAACAAACAAACAAAAAACCAAGGATGGGAAAAGAATGGATGTTTCAGGCCAGGACTGTGGAACCAAGTTTAAATCAGTGTTGCCAGAATCTAATTCAAAGCTACTGAAGCTATTTAAAAATCATTAAGTTAATGAAACACAAATATTTTTCTCAGTAAATAAACTTGTACAATTTGGTTTTTATTTTCACTGTACCTGAATATATCTTATGTTTAACACACATTTTCAGATCCCATTTGGAAGCCAGTACAGACCAGTGGAAGCGTTTACATCTCTCTCTTCAGGAACTTTTGGCATGGCTACAATTGAAGGAGGATGAATTAAAACAGCAAGCACCCATTGGTGGAGATCTTCCCACTGTGCAGAAACAGAATGATATTCATAGGGTATGATTTTCTTTTAAGCAATCTTTTGGTCGTTGCTTTTTGTTTTGCAGGTTAGTGCTGCATGAAACAGTCGTTGATGGAAAAAGTAGGATACCCTTTAAAACACATTTTAGAGATGATGAAAACTGAACTTCTTACATGAGACTACTAGCTACAATTTTCAAACACATCTGAGAAAATCAGACTTTTGGAGAAGGGAGTGTTTCCTACCAGCTGCTTGGCTTTTTTGAGAAGCAACACAGCATTTTTATAGACCTATCACAGACAGCTAGTTTTCATGGCCAGAACAAATACTAACCTAATGTTATTTGAGGATTAAATAAGTAGTTCTAAAAGTTTTTCTAGATCAGGGATTTAAACTTCATGTGTACTTTTTGAAACCCTATTTTGCTATTTATTTTTGGGAACATTTGTGCAAAGAGTAGCTGCTATCAGCCCTCATGCACAAGTGTGTGCATCATGAAACTATTGTGATAACTGACTGTAAGCGTCTATGGCTCATACTAGTTTCATCAGGGAATTCTTATGGAAAGGCAATAGAAGAGCATCATATGGGGACTGTTCTAGACTAAGCCTTGTAGTAAAAAGGAACCTAAATCCAACACTTGCATGGGACGTTGCTTGTTTTTAAACCCACCAAATGAACAACCCTCAAAATAATACAATACTGTTGAATATTTCTTCATACAAAGATTCACACAGGTTTTTTGTGGTAAAAGTATGCTTTAACTATGTTTCCTCTGTTGAATCAAGTTCATGTCTGTTTGATGCTAACCTAAGGTCTGCTTTCAGGTAAACAAGTTTTAAGTTGCTATGCCATTGTAGTCTATTCAGGTCTGAATGTGAAATCACAGGTCTAGTACCTCAGTGGTGCTCTTTTAGTGGTGCTATAAGGAAACCTATTAGGAAACTAGTGTCCTGCTAAAATAAAGCTGAAGAATTGCTGAATGAAGCAGTAAATGGGGAGAAATTGTTCTGAGAAGGAATAGGGAACTATGTGAAAGGCAACTGGGATAGCACACCCAGCTTCAGCAACTCCTATCACTTATGAACTCCCTAAAAGCCTGTCTAGCCCTTATAATAACACTTCTGTTTCTTTTGTGTTCGTTTCTGATGAAAACTTTCATCTGGGAAGCACCAGTTAATAACAGATGTCTGTAACAAAAACCAGACCTCAATCCACTAGGACAGATCCTGATTCAATAGGAAGTTGGGAATATGGTGTCAGGGTTGTTTTTTTTTTCAGGGACAGTAGTATAAGACCAAGGACTGGTATGAAGAAATTGTCTTCTCATGTTAAAAAGGTAAATGTATGTAGTGATTGGAATGAACCATATAAGTGTTTATACTATGGTATTTCTACACTACACACTATACTACTTCTTAAAATTTACTTGGATTTAGTATTCTAGCTCTCTTCTCCTTCATCCACACATGTCTTTATTAAAAATAATGACACTATATGAGTTTTTTTCCTCCTGTTTGGTGCCCAAGTGTACCTCAGTGTGATGTGTAAAAAGCTATTTTGAACAAATGTGTTTTCTATTGAACAATTTAAATTATCAGTCAGACATCTTGATACCGTGAGAATATTCCAAAACCAGTGATCATGCTCTCAAAACATTATGATGCATATATGTAGTTTGCAATTTGTGCAACTTGCCAGAAAAGGCATTGTTTCTGAAGTTCCTAATCTCTGATTTTATTGTTTAATGGAGAAATATGAAATGGTACTATAAAATGAAACTGGATCTGGAATACCAGTGTTTTCTCCGTTCATCAGGTAGCTGTGTTATAAATATTGCTCTAACAGTTTGTCCTACCACATGCTGAAGGACACATTTGAGAACAAATAGTGAGAAGATCAAGTTTGGAAAGAGAATATGACATATCTTGCTGCTTTAATTTTTTTTTGAACCTTGAGTTTGTGGAAATATCATATGCGAATAGGCATTTGTCTACTGTAGCAGACTGATGGGAGGTAGTGGCAATATGGTTTCTCAAGGGCCTATCTTTACCTAATGGCTGAGAAAGCCAAAGAGAAAGATGAACAACAACATAGGTGTTGCTTTAACTGAGCATGACATTAACACAAACCCTTTATCCAAAGACAACTCTTGAGCCAAAGCAGGACTTAGAGAAGGATTTGTGAAGAATTGTTACAACAAACTTTCATCATCTGAATAATATTTGATTATTTGAAAATATTACCTTTCCTCCTGGAGTGAAGAAATAGTTTTTTCATTTAGAGAAATGAATTCTCATAAAATAGTATATTGTTTGAAAGTTTCCCAGAATTCCTCATAAAAGTGGCAAGACTTCAGTGATGGACTAAGTGATCTCTCTGTCACTCGCCAATCAACTTAAGTGCTTAAAACTTTTCAGGATGAGAAGTGTTGCATAAAAGTAAGGTACCGTGAATAGGTGCGAAGTGACTTTACAAAATAGATGTCCTTCTCCCTTTTCCTTCTTCATTATCTTCTCTGCCACATGCAGATACATACAGGCACAAATCTTTGGTCATCATGTCTAGTATCAAAGCTAGAACATTTTAGTTCCTTTTGGAAATATGGCTTCTTTCCTTTTCCCTTTCTGTAGCACTTCTGTAGTTTAATGTGTGGCCTTTCTAGCTGTAGGTGTTCTGATTCCCTGTGGAAAAAAGAACAAAACATAACCCTTGAGATTAGGTTACCCTGTCTGCTCTTCAAAGATCTTTTACAGAGAAGGGGGGGAAACAATCAGTGCAGAGCTCTGTTGACTTCAGGTTGTCTTTGACAAAAATCTATGTTTGCAATCGCAATGTATTTTTTTTTTTCCCCCCTGGACACTACAGACTTTCTGTTACTCCAAAAGTTTATTTTAGAAAAGCAGACATATAAAGGATGTATCTGCATGAACAGCTTAGCTCATTTCTGAACACAAGAAAAAATGCTTTTAAAAAGGCTTGCACCAAAAGTGTAGAAGTATCTAGCTTAAAACTGGAGCACAGTACTGGAAAGCTGGGGTTTTTTTCAAGAGTTTTGGGCCCCTCCTTAAGAACAAAACTTAGCCCTCAGAGTGTTGGATGTGAAAGTAAAGAGTAGTTGAATTTTGGTCTTGAGAAAAAGGATATGCTGATTGTTCATTTTGTTCTCCTGAATGTCAGTTCTGGAAATCAGTCTTCAGTAAACAAGCTAAGTCTCTGCCTGATATGACCAATCTTTTAAATGATCCAGACTTCCAGCTTTGGTCTTCCTATATCAGTACAGTATTTTTCCTTCTGTGAAGACTTGTTTTTGCCAGGTAAAGCCAGAAGTGAATCCAGGTAAGTTCTTCACTAGAGAAGAGAAACAGCCTCAGCAGGGGAACATTATTTATAAGCAGTTTAACTGATTGCCGTTGAGAAATGGCATGATGAATGCAAACACGATTTTATGCCTGAATCTTCTTGCTAAACCAGTGTTACAAGCTGATTTTTTTTTTTTTTCCCTTAAGGATGTAATTTAAAGAAAAACAAACATATTTAACCTCTCTATCATTTAGAACACCATCTGGAATACCTCAGACATTCATAGCAGAGATGGAAAGAAGTTGGTTATTATAATTAGGATTCTCCTAGTTGCCAAGATTGGCTTTAAAAATTTTAAGAGTAAGATTCAGATGAAAATTTCAGATGCTTGAATCTATGCCAGAGGAGAGCTTGAACTCAACTGAGGAAAGAGATATCCATGCAGTCAAAATCATTGTTGCATTATAAATGTGAGGTGCTTTTTAGACAAGGCAATTTGGAATTTATCCAAAATACACCCACATAACCGCTATTTCTTTGAACCTGTCTATATAGTGGATCATTTTGTCAATTTTTGGCATCTGAAGAAATTGTGTCTATGCCAAAGTCTTAGAATGTGTGTGTGTGGGGGGGGTGGTGTTAGTCAATGACAAAAAAAAACTGCTGTTCATCAAAACATTATTTAATTATCTTACAGTTTTCTTTGCATTACTAAGTGTCATAACAATGTTTTATTGAAGTCATATTAATAACTGTGTACATGTTACAGTTAATCTCAGTTAAGTATCTTAGGCATCATGCGGATAGCCTGCTTTTTCTTTCATTCTTTTAAGAGTTGCCACATCTTTTGTGTAGTGATTGTATTAACAGCATAAATAACATTTATGAATATGGAAGTTATTTATTAACAATTCCCTGGAAACATTTTCATATGAAATTGATAGCAACAGTGCCTAAGAAGGAGTACAATTCCTGCTTCAACAAACTAACATTTTCTGGTGGCACAATTGATATCTACTTTTTTAAAATAGAGGTCAAATTCAATTTTTAAAAAACGTTCTGGTTGGGAAACATCTTGAATGAATTTAATAGTACTCTTTCTCTTTAAAATTTATTAAAAGCAAAAATAGCTGCTTTTCTAATTACAGAGGTTAATGTTAGTTTTACTAATGCAACTCACATTATATTGCCATCTTTCAATTTAAATAATCTGTGTCTCTCCATCTAAAGAGATTTAAGGACACCCATGAGGAGGTAGGGGAGGTCTGAGTTAAGCTGGTCTATATGCACATTTTTAAAAGGGTGGACGGAATGCCATTACTGCTGTAGTGTTGACGACAAATAGAGATGCTTAAATAAAGTAGTTTACTTGTTTTTTTGTCAGGTCATACATTATGCACATTCGATTTCCTCTACAGTCACCATGAAGTGTGCAAGAAGTTAAGGAATTCAATGAAATTAGCCTGAAATCATTAGATGTAAATTAGACATTCATTTAGGCTAATTCTGTTTTCAGTGATGGTCTGCTTATTATAAAGATGTATTTGTCAGGGCTCCAGATAGATATTTTTATTTATTTCCCCCCCCAAAAAAAAAAGAAGAGAAAATATCTTTTACTGATATTTGTGATTTTTATTGGTAGTGTGTACATGTTTCACAATAAAACTCTAATCACAAAAGCTGGCTTTATATATCTCTGTATAGAGAGGGTTACTTTTTTTTTTTTAAATGGGAAAGTATGAAATGAGCATTCATTATTTTTAATGTTATTCTGTGCTACTACTTCAGTCTCTTTTTTTTTTTTTCATTCTCTCCTTTTTAAATTTCTTATACTGGAACATATTTAACTCAGTAGAAGTCTGTAGATCAAAACTAGGGAAGGCAATGAGAATCATAAATAGATCTTAACACCATAC
>VZTL01020274.1:69864-82754 GCA_013400535.1 Scopus umbretta | reverse complement strand
GTCTGAAACAGCCCAAGGTCACCAGAGCAAGCTCCCTTACTCTAGCACAGCAGTGCTGCCAAGGGGGCAGATCACAGTTCTGTAAATAAGAATATAGTTAGGGATCACACAGGTAACAAATTAAATGCCCTGGTTCATTCTCTGTTCACTGGAGATCATCTTTTCCCTGCCCATTTAAGTTCTCATCAGCTGTCCCAGAATATCACAGAATCCACAGCTCTTAACAAAAAAGTAAATTCTTCCCACACTAAAAAGACAAAACAGTCCAGTCTGCTAAAGGCAGTGTCTGCATTTTGCCATTGCCTGCCAGCTGAGCGAGAAGAAAGCCACCCACCGGTCTAGAGAAAGCTTGAACACAGTTCTCATGCTTGTGCCGTGTAATCTAATTATGTTTAAACTGTTTAAAAGTGTTTTCCACCATAATTTCCACATACTAAATAATCAGTCTCCAGGACTCATCATTATGACTAGTATGAAGGAAGTAATTTTTAAAAAATTATTTCCAAGTTACATTTAGTAATTACTGGATCTGTACAGTTATAAATTGTCCCTCTTCTTATAGAAAGCTGGAAGGAATAAAAAAAATTAACATTAAATACAAATTTCACTGATATTCCCGGTGAGAACAAGAAAACAACATACCCTTGAAGACTTAAGTAACACTTTACTTCTAGAAGAATGACTGCAAATACGAGTCTCCAAAAGGACACCACACATCCCCTTAACACAGATTCCCAGTTTATTATGGAGTCAGGACTAAGTTTGTAGAGCAGGCTCATCTTCATTTACAGTATTTGGACCCACCATCAGAATGGCCTGCCCCAGTCATCAAAAGGAAAAGTAATTCCGTTTGAAAACTGCAGGAAGAATGACAGGACTCTACGAAGGACAATTTTAAAATAATCTTTAAAATAAAGTATTTTTTAATGTACGGATGAAGGGGCTGGAGGGAGGAAAGGTATGACAAGCAAGACCTCCAAGCTCTTTTCAGTGACTAATCTTCAGCTTATTGATGCTGAGGAAATCTTAATTAGTGCAGAAAACCCCTTTGAGAACACCCCATCTAATCTAAGGTGACAAATTACCATTTTAACACTTACTTGGGTGGAGCCAAAACATCTTCCAGGAACTCTTCAATCTTATTCACATCTGTTTTCACTTCACCATTGTAAGTTATGAAGGGCGGATGAGTGCCTGGAGCCAAATTTTGCAGGTCTGCTGGTTTTCTAGGGTGAAATACAAACCAATACAGAAGTAAGCATGGGATAACCATGACCCTAGCTTTCACTGCTACAATCACAAAAGCACTGCCTGAGGTTTTCATGTCCTTACAGTTTTAAAAAGATATCACCCTTTTTCTTCTCAAAAAGTGAGTTTACAGCTTGATTATCATTTTGAATATCTACTTGAATGAAATTCATTTCAAATACTTAAACTACCGCTTCGTCCTACCTCTGGCTATGTTTTTTCTCAAGTCGATATAATGTTGACTATCGGGGGGATATATATACCACACACACTCTCTCTCCCTCTTTCCCAAGATCTGCAGCATGGAGTTTATATACAGTGTAATCTGCGATGAATGGTAATCCTCCCCTTTCACACAGAGCTTCTCTGGAAATAAGCAAGTCTGAGATAACTGTTTATACATACTGCGCTATTATGTGCGCGCAGAATCTGGTTCTATACAAGCTGACAGATGCTTAAACAGCATGTTTAAAAGTTATGCTTAAAGCTTCCTCCAGTGAAAAAAAACTATTTACAAATAAGAGCAGCACATTTGGGCAAAGGGAGGAGAATGCCCGACATCAGTATGACTAGACACAAGAGAAACAGAATCCAGCTAAAATACTCAGACATTTCTAAATCTTAACTCAGTTTTGGCAACACATCTCACTCTTCAGTCCAGCTCCTTCCATACTAATCCTTATCAAGCTAAGCCAGTCTCTTTTCTAAGCAATCGGCTTCTCTCTCCTGTGGTTGTGCCGTGATACTGTAGTGACAAGGAACAACACTGCAGACGTTTATTTAGAAGCCTATATGTCAGCTGCGCATATGCGCCTACCTATTCACTCACCCCAAAATGTCTAACTTGCTATTTAATGCAAAGTTCCCATCTGCCTGAGCAGATTCAGACACAAAGTTGAAGTCAGTAACGAGATCTGGATTCATTACAAGCTATAAAATCCAAAGCATCATCTAGAAAGCTGCAGCCAATTTTTCCCTGGTAAATCATCCTGGTATTGGTTAGTCCCATGCTACTGCGAGTGTCCCAGTGCAAGCAGCAATAAAATTACAGCACTGCTTGGCACTTCTGCAGTAGCAGCACTGAAAACTCCCCTCTGACAAAGCTATTCACTATGGTCCAGGATGACTGCTCAGGAGGACACAGTTTAACTTCTCCCCATTTTAGAGGGCACTCTGCAATTCCTAGCTCCTCAGACCATCTAACATCCAACAGTACACACGATCCAGATGAGGCACAACTGTACGATTACATTTCTGTCAAGTGGACCAGAGCACATGCTATAGGATGACCTTTTGTTAGCGTTATGCTGGGTAAGGAACAACAAACACTACCTGATCCAGCAGAAAGTTTGCCAAGACAAAGTTGCCCCCCTATTACTGTTTGAACAAATCGAAACTGGACCGTAACCCCTGAACTGGGTTTGCACTTTGTACGATGTGGTCACATTTCTGAGCCAGCACCAAGCATGGATTTACTGGATACTGGAACTATGTTTCAAGAAAGCCTTCTGACTGTACTGGACAGGGAAACTAAATTAGCAATATACACGAACATGGCCATTCTGGGTAGCATGAGAAAGCAGCGTTTTCAGGGATAGCACTCAGACTCTGTAATCTAAGCACAGTTTTTTCCTGAAGAAATGTTGCTTTCAATTTCTTACAAAATTAAGAACCCCTGCCAGAATTATCATGTCCTGCCCACTGCTGAACCTTTTAAGCAGGGCAAACAGCAACAGTATATAGTGCCAAATTGTACTTACGACAAATATGAGCACTTGGGCATTATATGGAAAAATCCAAATGAGAAAACTGATTTTCGCACTGAAGAACATTAAGCACCCTGCTTTTAGCCAGGTGGCAGAAGTCTTGTTAACACAAAAATTGAAAATGGTTCAATTTTTAACCTTCCAAGAACTTATTTCTCACTAATAGTTGCCATCACCCTCTTACTTTTAGGATTCAAAGTCCGTCATTGGTTAATGCTCTAAGTAGCTTAACACTTCATTTAAATACAGCTTTGTAACCCACAACAATTACAGGAAGTCATTGTGGCTCACTTCCAATTTCACATGTTGGCTAGATAAAATTCCTCAAAAGGAGTGTTATTTTAAAAACAAACACAGGCAAGACCACCGGATTTGCAGTAATACTATCAAAGGAAAGATTTTATTTCAGAAACAGACTAGTCTAATGAACTAACCAAAAAAGTTTTCCAAAGAATCAGAGTGTATCTCAAGGCTCCCAGAGAGTTTTAGTAACCCCTCTTGCCACTCCAGTCAGACCACCTGTATCTTTCAAGAAAAAGAAAGCAGAGATTAACATCCCACAGCCAAAGCCCAAACATAATACAGGGTTTGACTTCCAGTTTGCTACTCTTGCCAGCGGATCATAAACAAACCCTGGTTTACCACACACAAGCCACAGCCTTTAGAGCATGAGTATACATGAATATCCTTAAAAAGCTAAGAGTACAACTTCCCTTAATAGTCAAACAAGGTGGCAACTAAAAATATTATAGTGAAGTTTAACTTCAGAGATAAAACTGGACAGCTTTTTAAAAAAAAACAAAACTTCTATAACCACTCAAAACAATTCCCTAACAGCTAGTACCTGCCCAAAGTTTACCAGGGTATCTGGCTGTGACTAGCTAATTAAGTGGGCAGACACTTTAACACCAGAGTTAAGGTATAAACATTTCATGGCTTTGCCACAAACCAGAAGAGCAATTAGCATTCAAATAATTTCTTGAAGATCAGACAAAAGCCAGTCCCCAAATGTAATATGCTCTACAGTGATTTATAAATCACACAAGTACTGCAACAAGTATCTGAAGAGTAACGTGGGGGGGGAAAAAAAAATGCCAGCAATAAAAAAAATGTTTCCAATCCCTAAGCAGTATTTTATACTCCTGAAGTTGCATTCACCTCTGGGCAGTCTTTAATATGTACTAATCTCTTTATTTAATCTTTGTCAACATAACAGTAAAACCACACATTCAAGATGTTTAAAATAGGATTTCAAAACTTAACTGAATGCAAGCTGGCCTTGAATGTTGTTACAAGCCCGACAAACGGTTTATGTACTGCAACTCTGCTCTAGTCACCAGAACAAGTCAAATCTCTGAGCATGGAAATGCTGCTTCTCAAAAGGGAAAGAATAAAGCCTCTGTCTGACCAAACAGAAGCAAGAAATGCATCAGTTCTTTGAAAGGGCAGTACGTCCCACTTCGTTTGCCTATGTGCATATTTTTGTGTCTTCAGAGTAGAACTGAAAACTGGAAAATGTTCCTTTGTTGGCACAGTGCGATGTCCGATGCAATTACGGAAGGGAAAAATACATGCCACAGAGTCAGTCCAATCAGACTCAGTTTTTAATGTGTCCCAAGTTACTTACTTGTGAACTTTTGTACCCAACCACGACCTTTTAAGCCTCGCAGACAGAGCTCGCCTTACTGTTGGGCAGAAATTACGTTATGAGGCAGAGGCATGGTTTGCAAGTAAACCCTTTTTTGTTTTTTTGGCTAGCAAAATACGTTCAGATGCTTAACACCATTACTACCCAGCCCTTCAATAAGTTTGTGTCTTTAACAGGAACAAAAAGAAGAGAGGGTAAGTGGCTTGAATCATGTACTTGTAAAAGCAGTTTCTTATGACAGTAATAGCAGTATTAAGGCAACATTTAGCACCAATTATCATTCTGGTAATGCTAACAGGGGAAAAACCACCATCAGGCATAAAAGATTTCCAGTTGAGCAGTTAGCTGAATTTGACATTCTGCAAGCTGCACTACTCTACAACTAAGTATTAGACAATCCAGAATGTTGAATTTGTATTAATGAAGCTTTAAATAAAGTCTACAAGGAATTAAGTTTGTATCAACAGCTATTCACATCTGAATTGGCTTCAGTGGTCTTTCTTTTCCTTTACCAGAAAATACATTAATTGTACAACAAAAAAAGTAGAGTTCATTCAAGCTATTCCCATGTAGTTCTTTGATTTTGCACTTAGTTTGTGTTTTCCTCTCCCCCATATAAAAAAAAGCAAGCTTTCCTTGTGTAAGAAAGGACAATTCTAAACATCTGCAACCAATTTATATTCTAAAAGTTAGTCTTACATCCCATCCCCCTAGCCAATCAACTCAAAGTTGCCAAAGCAACACAAACAAAGCCAATTCATCAGGCATCTTTGGCATTTTAGTATCTCTTTTTTATATTTTAAAAATATCTGTGTATTTTTAATCATATCTGTTGAACTTTTACTGGTTCAGCAGTAAAAATGCTTCCAAGTATAAAATGTCTTTCAAGCTTCTTCTCATCCCCCCTGCCGCGATAACTGCAATAGGTTAAATAACGCCATCATTAAAAGCAAAGGAAGTCCAAAACTACAGCGTGCAAGCACAAGTTCTGCTCCTGAGGTTTCTACAAACTATGCAGTGCTAAATGGAATATATGATAAATTTGGTTTATGTGTGCTGGCAGCAACAATTATATTTGCAGTAAAATCCCACATTGGCCAGAGAAGATCTTTGAGCCGCTACAAATACACACACAGTTGACAAAAGCTGCTTTCTCCCCCTCTGAGTGGTCTGCCTCAGCCTTACTACACATGGAAATACTTAACACTAGTTGCCAGCACTGAAGCAGCAGCAGTGATTTTTAAAAATCAAATCAACTCAGCTCCTTCAAAAAAATTACAAGAGGTTAAGTCTAGCAGGGCGAGTTCTTTCTTACACAGCTTACACTTGATTTGTTGGAGAACACTGTGTATTTCTATTGGCTTTATTTCTGAAAATAAGCACTGGTAGTCTCTCCTCCCTCCAGAGAGTTCAGTGACTAACATTACATTAGTGCTGTGAAAACATTACTTCACACCAAAACCAAATACAAGGCCTCTGCTGAATTTAGCATTACCACTGCTAATAAAAGTATGCCCAACTTTAGGAAATTAGGACTCCTGGATTCACATCGCATGCTTTTTAGCCACTAAGGTATTAATTTCATAGATGGAGAAGTTGCAATTTAGGTGACACAGCATCGTGACATATCTGGCTAACACTATACAAAGGCAGAATATTTTATATTTTATTCCTACCCATTTCACTTCTATTTCACTTGTATTTACCTCATGGACAGTATTTTCACATTGTTTTTATTCTTATTGCATAATAAGCAGTATTATCTTAAAATCTTTAAAAAGATGAGTAGTATTTGTGACAGTTATCCAACAATCATTGGATATTTGGTCAAAGATTAGTTGATCTAAAACACCATTCCAGCAGTGTTCACTTGCAGGATCTCAATGTGAGGTTAGTAAGATTCAGTATTCAGTTATAAGAGACTTCAAGTCGGCTACCGGTTTCACAGAAGAGAACATCATTTAAATTCAAGAGAATTTATCAGACCCATTCTTTTTGGTTATAGATACTTATAAATGGCCATCAACAAACGCACCATTTACATCAAGGTTGCCTCTTAGTATTTATGAGGACAGATTTTCTTTTTAATTTCAGAAAATAAGCCATGCAAGATTTAGAAGCCCCAAACATTTGTTACACCAAGCGTACCGTACTCTTGCTTGTCAGACAAACCAAGTATTTCTTACCTCTTCAGGTCAACTGTTGTGACGCTAAACACCACTCCCTTCAGCCAAAGAATCATGAACAGCCGCTGAGAAAAAGGACAGTTTCCTATGCTTTCACCATCACTGCCAGCCTGCAGAAGAGAAGAGATCATTAATTAGAAGGTAGGACTGTGCCATCTACACATGTTCACAATTACTAGAAGATCTTTAAATAAAGACAGACTCAGTAATAAACCCCATGATTTATGGCCTGTATAGTCTTCACAACACTAACTCTTCCAAAGACCTAACAAGCTTACAGTCAAACCTTGTATCATCTTGCAGCAACACTCCTTTCCTCTCAAAGTCCAGGTGCATCAGCTGGACCAGATATCCTGAAGGTATCTCCATATAATGCACAAAAAGGAGCATCCTCAAAATGTTTCAATACACTTTGTACACTGGGAAGGTATGCATGGACTTCTGCATCATTTTGGGTTTTGGTTTGTTTTTTTTTTTTTTTCTGTGTGAGCTGGTTGTTTGTTTTTTTTTTAAATACTTGCACCTTCCAATGATTTTTTTTCTTTGCTGCAGACATAATGAGGATTTTATTACAGTGAAATTTGCAGATTTATGAAGTCAACTAACCTATTTACTTGTCATGTCCTCCAACAGCTGCTCACAAAATGTATCAAAACAAGATTTCAGACAACAAAGTTATCTTTCACACTGAAGATGATCCAACTGCTTTTAACAGTCAAGAAAGGGCAGCTAATGGTATTCGTCTGAGCAGCCACACCTTCTGATGGCAGTTTTCCAATGCCAATATTGTTCTTTGTTCTTTATTATTCTTTTTTTCCTTCTTCTACAAGGCATTGCTAATTAATTGTAGTCATCTTCCAGTTTATTGCTTATATCTCTCACTGTGTAGTGCTACAGCAAGCCAACTGCAACCAGGAACTATGAATCTTTACTGTATTGCAGGTGTTGTAAGTAAAGACATAACTGTAAGTACATAGAGACTTCACTGACAACAAAGTAATATTCCAAAGCCACTTTTTATAGGCAATTTATCAATAAGTCTTTGTCCTACCACAACAAAGGTCCATTACATAGCAACAGTAAGCCACCCCAGGGCACCCAGTGATGGCATGCATCTCATGATTGCTCTGACAATGAAGTATGTATTGCTGAGCTGGAAAATTTTAGTTTTTAGTGGGCTAGAATTAGACAAGTGAAACCTTGAATCTTGTTGTAAAATTCAATCCTCTGAAAACTGGTTCGATAGTTAAAAAAGCCATATATGTCAGATTATCTTGACGCATACTTTACATTAGATGAGTTTCAAAGGATTTTGGTTATTATTATTATTATTAGAGTACTTTCAATAATAATCAGTACAATTCTCAAAACCTGGCTAATTCTTTCATCATCACTATTACCTGTTCTCTAGGCCATTTTAAAACATATTGTAGGATATGCTGCCTGTACCCCCCAGAGAAATGACAGAAAGCAATTACGTTCACTAAGCACAGGGTATTTAGAAGCAGAGCTACACAAGTGGCAGGGTTGAACACAAGGCCTGAGCATTGACTGGTGGAGATCCAGCGTTTTAATAAAAGAGAGGGTGAGAGGGGCTGGGAAAGAGGGAAGAGAAGAAAAGCCAACAAAAAGTATCATCAAAAGAGAACTAAACTTTACGACCAGAACTAACTAGAGAAAGGTTTAAACACTCGTGCAAAGGAGCTGCTTTTCCTTCAACTCTCTGTCAGTTCCCAGCCACGCACCGAGTTGGGGCCATAATTAGGAGAATGAAGAAAGACTTTGCAAGTTAAGAACAGTAACAATTGGATTTTCTAACAGCAGAATTCTCAAAGGCCAGGAAAAAAGAAAATTTTTCAGTGAAACAGTCTTAAATTCAGAAAGCTATTTTATTTTTTTAAAAAGACTCATGGTGCCTTTGCAGATAAGGCTAACTCCCCTTTAATAGTTGTTGATAAACACCAGAATTCAAACTGATTTATGTTGCCTAAAGCTTATGGTCTCATTTCTACAAGTACCCCTCCTGTCAGAGCAGACCATCCTTCTGAATCCTTTGCTGTGGAGAATACATAGTGCCATTTTTGTTCAAACCTTTATTAGCATCATTAATGAAGATCTGAAAGAAAAAAGAAATTGTCTTTCTGCCATAAGTTATAAATTGCCTCCTTTATCTTTGGAAGGTAAAACTTGCAGCAGGTAATTGATACTAGATTGTCTTAAAAGCTGGCATGTGACTTCTTGGTGTTTGGGAAAGTAAATTCCAAAAGCCTCTACCAAAATGATACAACAGAGTCAGTTTGGCTACTCTGGGCATTCTGCTTTATACTAGCTCAATCCACAATTTTCTACTGTGCATGTAACTGCTGTAAGGATTCCAACTACTACATGGACTAACGTGTTCCTCCCTCACAAGATGTTTACATGAAGAAAGACTTCACTCTGCAGCCTATTTCCAAGAGCTGTATGCCTTTATGGATGTTAATATTTAACCACAACGCCCATCCCTCCAGATAGCAGTGTATATTTCAGAATTTTCCACTATGGTTAGATTATGGCGTTTACATTGGAACAGACATTTCCTGCAGGTAAATTATGCCAATGTAGATTTATACTCACCTACCTTTTTTTTTTCCCCCATTTGCAAGATATTATCTTCCTTTCAAAAATGATACTGAAAAAGACAACAGTTCATCCCATCTAAGGGAAATACATGTTTTGCACTGCCCAGGCTAACTCACACTTTGAAGCAGAAACAATTATTTGATTCAGAACTGATCTCAGTCTTCAAGTTTTACGGCAACTTCCAACAATGCTCCTCAAACCAAAGCACGAGTTGTGCTGCACTAACAGCACAGGCGTGCCCCCATCCAATTAAGTTTTACTTCACTTCCTCTGATGCAACAGCGACCACACTTTTACTCTAAAGTAAAAGGAGGAATGTGGGCATTTGTCAAAGTGCAACACCCTAAGAGCATAAAGCCATACCTTGCGGCACCTCACAGGAACTGCTCACGCTGCTGTTCCCAAGCCACTCTCTGGATCTGCCGCTGGCTGCCGTGCTCAGCAGGTCTTCAGCCCGTTTTGCTCACACGAGCCAGTACATGACCTAGTCTGGATTAGCTCTCCTCACTCTTCATCTTTTATTTAGCACTTCTGACCTCAAAACCAGAGACCAGAGCTGGTGCAATATGACATACATTGCCAGAGATCTCACCTGATACGGACTAAGGAAACCTTTGAATAGAAAAAAATAAAGGCATGTAACCAAAGGAAGAATACCTGGGATGCAACTGCCTGCCATCAACGTACAGACGATCCTCAGCACCAAATGAAGTCCAGAGGCTTAGCTTCAGTACCGCAACATCAACAAATGTAACTGGCATTTCCAGCAGAGAATATTCAGTTAAATAAGCCCTAGTCAGCTCCCCTAATTTCAAACCAGTGCTTGAAAAGGCATGAATAGTGTCCAGTGGACAACAGGCAAGCATCTAGAAGACAACTAGTTTTTACAAGTCACTTTTTGTTAATTTGTGAGTTGCAAGACATGACTTTAAAAAACTCATTGCAGAGGGCTGATTAAGAGCTTTAAAGATTTGTGATCCCTCACCAGATGTAGCAAGTAAGGAGTTGCTCAGAAGCCGAGAACTAAAATACTTTTGGTGATAGCATTGGATGAAGAAGCCAAATGGTTCCCCTATGCACAAAATAGACTCTCTTTGCAGACAGAACCAAACACGAAAATTTGTTATTACAAAACTTCAGGGCTTTTCCTGAACTCGGGAGTTAGTTATAACATCAACCAAGTCTTTGGCTGCCCAGGCTTTGCTACCTGTCCATGTGATAGGGAAAAGCAGTAACCCTCCATCAGCAAAACGAAGTTCCAAGGGCACAGGAAAAAAATTAACATTAATGACTAAGAGATGTTAAACATTTTTATGTCAGACAGACTTTGGAATTTATCAGCTGCAACAACAATACAGCTTGAAAGAAACTTAGGGTATTGGCTTAAACCCTGTGTCGTCTTTCATGGGATATAATTCCCCCATGGAGCTTTATTACTTCCAGTGGAAGATTTAAAAATTGCAACTGAAATAAACCAAACTCAAATTCAGAAAGCAGTTTTGTTTATTGAACTGAAAGGGGGTAGGAGGGAAGAGAAAAAGGAAAAAAAAAAAAGGAGAAATTTTAGCTTAATGGAACCCAAAGCATAGCTACTTTTAAGTCACAGACGGAATAAAAAATTGTTTAAAGCCAAACACTGAACCGTGGCTTTCATTACGGTCCATCTTCCTAAGCCAAAACCAAAGCAACCAATGAGGACGGAAAAAGGTCAAATGCATTTATGCTGTAATGCCAATTTATACCGAAACTTTTCTTCTCTCCGAACACAAGTGTAACATTCAAAATGAACAAAAAATGAATAGCACCTGCTTTTGTTTAAGCAAGGCAGGCTTTTTGGATTATTTGAATCGGAATATATAGCCCACTGACACACAGTGCTTTGAACAAAACCTAATGCATTTTCAAAGCTGCAGCTGAAGAGCTAAGCTGAGCATAGACTTTTATGTCTACATTCAAACGTTTGTCCCACTTCTGCTCCAAAAAGTCCAGAGTTATTCTGAGCACATACTGGAAAAGGAATGCAGTCAGAATGCCAAGAAACTTTTGGCTTCAGTGCTCCTGAGCCAAGGAATTCTGCTATGTAACTGTTTGCCCCAGAGGCCCGTTTTCTGTCTTCTTGTATTTGAAGCACTGAGAGCTCCAGCACAGATCTGTTACAACCAGTCATCAAGAGCAACACCATGCCGGCAATGCAACATGTTACTACTCTCCTTCAATCACCTAAGAGTTTTTTTCTGAGGGAGATGAGCCTGGTAGATGTTTCTGCGAGAGTCAGTTCCGACTCCGATTTTCTCCACTGGAACAGAGCTGTGCTGGCAGTAAACTGTAAACCTTTAATACTGCAAGAATATTCTGAAACTCTACAAGACTAGTCATGCAGGGGGTTAACCATTTAACAATCGTTGCTCAAGCCCACTATTAGAAGCCAGAAACCTGTCATTGCCTTGCCTTTGAATTCAGGCCATAATATTCTAGGACATCTTCAGTGTCTAATCCTCACCACCATCAGAGCAAAGAAAATATTAAATGTTGACTTCTCTATACCAACGTCAGCTTAGATTATTTGGTAATTCAACAAGATTATACTCATTCTATACCGAGAAGCTTTGCACTTTTATTTCAAATTCTTTCCAAAACCAGTCTAAAAACCTTTATGACTAAATAATGCCAACCTTCCAACAATTAAGGCTAATTTTCCATTATCACTACCAAATCAAGCTACCATTATCCACCAAAGGGCATGTACTCAAGAACATCATCATACACCTATGTTTCACTGAATGCCAGGTTTTCACTTGTATGGATTAGGACCAGAAAGAAAAAAGTACAACGCCACACACAGCAAGGGAACATGACATTTTTCACTTGTGAGTATTTTGCTTAAGGATTATACTGATTGAGAACTAGCTCTGAAGAGCCTGGCTTTCATTTACCACCAGGGAAAGTACCCTGCCAAACAATGTTTAATTTGTCCATGACCCACAGCGAACTCCTGCCATGCTAGAGATGCCATCAGGCAGTCTGAAAAGCTAACAGCTGCCATAGAGGATTTATCGCAGTAAGAAAAAAACTAAAGATATCCAGTTGCCTTGAACGAAGTTGTGTTACCCACCACAAACTGACTGTTATTAAAAAACTTCTAAAAAGGTGGCAAAACAGACCTCGTTAATTGTAAGATGTGGCATGGAAAAAGAGCTGGGCATACATACACCCTACAATATTATATGAAAACCAAACAGGGCTACTTTTTAAAGAAAACTAAATAAGAAAGTAAGTTCAAATGAATTACAAGGCAGTAGAACAAATCAGTATGCTCACTGAGAAGTCAACCTGGGCTATCATAGTGACAGTAGAACTACTAGCAACTCCCAATGCCAAGTGGCTCAGCCCATGCAAGAGTGCCAGCTACTTGGGAGGAAA
>VZTL01020274.1:38576-69820 GCA_013400535.1 Scopus umbretta | reverse complement strand
AAAATCTGCTTATCCCACTGTCTGGAAGACTGAGCCTAGCTGATCCAGCCAATGCGGAAGCCGCCACCTCCTCCCCTTCTCTTCCCCTGAAGCAGTGACTTCATTCAAATGAGATTGTTTTTCCAAAAAACCCCAGAGAGAGTAAGTAATCATACATCTGTTCAAGCGCCTAAACAAGCTAAGGGAAGAAAAAAAAAATCCATTTTAACTGTGAAATGTTTGTCTTTGCAGCTGCAAAAAAATGACTCCTAACACAAGAATCTGTGTGTATTTACTTTACCAAGGTAGTGCTGAAGTTTACTGAAAGACTAACAAGAAATATAGACTAGCAAAGAAACACTTAAAAGAACACAAAGCCTTTATTATATAGTATAGATCCGAAAGACTTAAGAGTATAATTCTAGAAAACTTTGGTCCCAAAGGCCTGCAAAATTGTTTCAAACAGCAACCAGTTAAGAGGAATACACTACTAGTTTCCCAAACTGGATCAAATGACTGCAGAAATAACAGTAAAGTCAAAGTACATCTGACGAGAAATGCAATATAGTTCAGTCTCTGCCTACACAAATAAAACAAAAGAAAAGGGCAGAACACTAGAAGACCATTTCCTAATTTATCCAAAACTACTGAGAGAATCTCTCCCAGTTTTGACATACCAGAAGCGGGGAAAAAATAAAGTTTGGATGAAGAGGGGAAAATGCATTTTAGAAGTATCTCACAAAACACCTTTCAAAGACAACTACTGGAGCTATTTCCACCAAGGAAGTACTCACTCCCCTGAATAACAAATCTCCAATCTGCAAAGTCTAGAAGATTAATGTTCCAACAAGTAAACAGACTGGGGGGAGGGATCAGAGGGTATGTTGAAATTTTGAACCCGGCAATCTTGAAACACATCTCAGTTCTACAAAAAAAAAAAAAATCTGCTGGGAAAACTACATGAGAAAAAACAGAATGATGCATACCCATTACCTCAAAACAGCAGATAACAATCACTCTTGCATGTTTCATGAACAGTAAACTCATTCAAAAAAATGAGCAAATTAATAATAATCCTATATGGATTACTGTTTTGAGAGGAAGTGGTGTAAGGTAAACCAACAAAGTGATTCAAGTGAAAAACATGCAGCAATTGAAAACTCCCGAGATGAAAGAATACGGAAGGGAGTGGTTTAATGTTCCACACACAGATACTGAAAATGGTCTGGTAGTATCAGTCTAAATCCTTACAGTGTCTGCTCAGACCTTTATCTTGCCAAACTGAATAAACAGGATTCCATGCTGTTTATTGAGCAATGTTTTCAGATACGATGTAAAGAATTATGTCCATGAAAGGACTGTAACAGTATTTGATGTAGCACCAGTCAAACGTCTCCTCCATACGGTGCCACTACACTGACTGTTTTGTGTTTCTGTTCAGCAGTAGATGGATGAGCTTCAGGGATGTTATATGTAAGCATTCACTCTGCAAGTCAAAACACGTCTTAAAGGGTCCCAATGTCTCAAATAATAATGAAGTATCATTCAAAAGAAGAAAACAGGTGACAAGGTAGCACATTGCAGAGATCAGGACTGAAAAAGTGTTGTCTGCAATACACAGTGTTCAATTCATCCTCATGCTTTCAGATTTGTTAGTCTGAGAAAGGAGTTGTTTTGTGTTTCTATGGGAGGAACAGGTCAGGGAGCAAGCTAGAGTCAAGCCCTGAACTCTGATGCTAACTAAATCTGGTTCAACCAGATTTAACCCGAGGGATGGCAAGATGAAAGGGACACTTCCACTTGTCCGTTCACCTTTTATTTTGCCTCTCTAGGACAGTGGATAGCTAGTGCCCCAACTTACACGCGAAAGCTTTTGTTTCTGTGTGGTGTCCTTACGCCACTAGGCAGACCAAAACTTACCAGAACATTTCAATGCGCAAGAGTGGCGCGTTAGGATAAATGAGGCAGATATTGCTGACAGCCTAAAGAAGTTCCCTGCCACAATAAGCAAGGTCAGAACTGGGAGGATGGGGACGACGGGACAAAAAAAAAAACCCCTCACCAAAACATAAAAAACCCACCCACAGCTGGAAAGACAACTTCATCCTGCAAAAGATTCAGAATACTAGAAGGACCTTCATGCTATGTTTCAATATAAATCAAACAATTTACTAGTTACTGGAAACTTATAGCTAGTGGCAGCAGCAGGCACTGCTTGCGACATACAAGAACTCAAAACACTCATTTTCATCGCCTTAATAGCACCAAAAGTGAGCAAGTAAATCTTACTCTAACCTTAATATTGAAAGATTGTCTGCAGATACTTGACACATGCTGCTATGAGATAACTTTTCTTTCAAAATCAGCTATTGTAGTAAGTATAAAACAGAAGTACTAAAAAAACCCACATTAAAATAGACAACGTGAAGAACAGTATTTTAAGGATGAGCTAAGTAACAGAAGTAAACAAAACCTCAGGCTCTTTATTATTCAAACACATCAACAAAACAGCTGTGCCAGCACAAACCCAATGGCAACCTTGGCCAACTCCTTCCAACATGTTTATTCCTTTCTCGAAAAAGGCATACCAATGAGAGCGTTCAAGCAATGAACGCTTCATAAATACTGCAAACACATCCTCTTGCTTTAAGAATTAGCCAGTGAGAGCTGCTATCAGCACTTCCACGTGAAAGATGAATGAAAAAGGCCTGGAAACTACCTACTACACAGACCTTGTCTACCAGGATGTTTGTAGCCCGCAGCCACACAGGCAGGGAATTGCGATGTGGACCCCAGCTGAAGAGTCCGGACCACCTTATCAAAGGGGGAAAAAAAATTCATGCACAAAGATGACACAATAAAGATTTAAAATATTTCCCCAAAATAGTACTGCTAGGCTCGCAAATTACATGTCTCGACCTCATCTTTATGTTAGAATTCACATCTGGCAAAGCTGCTCAATATCTAATACACTATTTACATTCCTTCAGTTCTGAGTGCTCATTAAACCCGACGTTTGTCATGTTTATGAACCAACTCTCTCACCTTTAGAAGTTTTTTTTAATAGATAAAACACTGTTGCACATTTAAAGATCCATGTCAATCCCTCAAAAGAGACAGGAGCAAAGGCAAGTCTCAAGACAGCTTTAGGTCACCAGTACCTTAAGTGTCAAGGCCCGGGTCCTGTGTACTCCAGCTGATACCACAGCACAGCTATTTAACAAAGCCTTCTGATGTCTTTTGAAACCTATCCTACTCATTTACCACTAACATAAGTTAAAAAGTCACTAAACATTCAGTCTAAGAACAAAATAAGCTTGTAGCAGCCATTAAGAAGATTTATTCACACTACTGTATGTCTGACAAGCAAGGGAACTCCTGCAATTCTTTCACAACGTTAAAAATATTCCAAATAAAACATCCAACATCATTCTCGTCACCTCAAAGGTCAGCAGTTTGGCACCTTACATAGCTATTACTTCACCTTTGTTCCTCACGTTGTGTGCTGTCAGTAGATGAGCCCACAGCATCACGGACAGCGCAGGACGGGCGCTACCACTGCATCATGCCTCTTCTACGTAATCTTGTTCTCTAATGTCATTATTAACTAACCTCCACCATAAGTTTCCCCAATACCTTTCAACTGTTTTTGAACTCGGAAGGTAACTTTTTTCCTAAAGGAAGTGACAAGATAAGCACATCCCTCATTGTGTGCCACCTAAAAATAAGAAAATATTTTCCAAGAAAAGAATGTACATTCATCTCCAAATTGAAGACAACTGACCTCAGAAAGCACCAAATTAAGCTTACAGCACCTATATCAGAGTCTTATCCTTATAAGAACTACATTGATTAGTGCAACCCCTTTATTTGACCTTTGTAAGGGAATTTTAAAAACCTTGGTGACACTGCATCAGGTTAGACTTAAAACTCTCAGATCACAATCACGCCACCACCCCCCAATTTTAGTTGTGTAGAACAATTCAGGTAATCACTGCGATCTTAAAACAGCTAGTCCTTTAAGAAAAACAAAGGAAAAAAATAGAAAACAAAAAGCCTAAGGCCAGTCCTCATACCTGGAATTCACGGCACACACAAAAAGCCTACGATGAGTAGCCTATATTTTCTAGATGCCGATTGTCATCGGTCCCACTCAGGGAAAAAGCAGTCTCAGTTGCTACTGCCTCTTGACAAGCTCTGTCATCTTTGCACAATTTGTAATCACAAATCACATCAGCTGAAATTCCTGCAAACTCAAAAAGCTTAAAAAAAAAAATGAACTCCTCAAAAGCCATTGAGATCTGGCTTTTAAACCAGGGAAAGGAATGTTTATCAGCCCATTCAAGTAGCCTCTTAAGTCGTTACCTTTCCCATAAGCCACCACTGTGTCAGACATTTGACTGTAACAGCAACTGACCATTTTAGGCTGATGCTACTTTTAGCCCCTGGATGTTATTCCTAACAAAATAATTAGCAGACTTGTCTTGTACACTTCCCTGCAACTCTTGTCCATTGCTACCCGATTCTCACTCTAAAGCTTTTGGAAAAAGCTACGGGATCTTCATGATGTATTAAAGTAACTTCACGACTTGGTAGAAATTAATTAAGCACTTCTAGTTCTTTGGAGAAAAGAAGTTATCCCATGTTCATCCTTTGGGAGAATCAGATGAAGAGTCAGACTCAAAGCCTGTATTAAATACTAACCACCATTTTCTTCAGTGAAGAAATTAGCTTAATGATATGAATACAAAAACTTGGGATTATTGCGGACAGCCACACACATGACCACCTCCTAGCCTGACATAGGAAAATTGAATTATTCATTAACAGCAGAAGCCTGGCATCTCTTCTCTTCTGTCTCTCTTTACTCCAGGGGCAAGGCCTTTAACAAAGTGATCCAGTTGTAACAAACCTCGATAAGATAAACAGGGCCAAAATGACTAAAATTGGCTGTGTAACAGCTTGACACATTCTTGCAGTATCCTAGTAGGAAGCTGTAAGCAGGCAATTAACTATACAGTACTAAGGGTTTCTTTTATAGTGCTTGAAACTTGCCTTTGAGTACCTAGCATATGAACTTGGAATAGGCATTGTATATGACAATTATTCTCTCCCCCCACGCTTATTAAATTTGTTAGCAAAGTACAGTGTGTGCTTTGCTACAGCCTGAGAGACCTATTGCCAAAATCTCCCCACTGAATAATGAAGCATCTGTAAAAATTATAGGAATGAACTGCACACCTCGTCACTGGGGCTCAGAAGACCAAGTAAAATTTTTATCTTTGGCATTTAAGTTCTTCAAATAAACCTTTGAACACACAACGCTTCTGCAGGACAGGAAAACAAAGAACTCTGTTTATGGTATTTTATAACCTAGTTTTTCAGTGCTAAGATGAGCAATGAGTTGGACAGATTAGCAGAGAGGAACAATGAAGAGCTGCTCCAACTTCACCCGGTGCACTGCTCCCCCTCCACCGTAGCCAGGTCATTCAAGTCACCAGGCTGACTTCGACTGAACCCTACCAGGAGCAGGAGAGCCGACGTCAAATGCCCAAGAGAGTTTCACGTCAAAATGCTAGCCAAAAGCAATCACCCGGGAGCTTCAAAATTCTGGGAAAATAAGGAATACAGCTAAAACCACAACTGCCTCCAAATCAGAATGTAAACAGCAATGTCTACAGAAGAATGTGCCAATAAGCAAAGAAATTGCTCAAATTCTCAAAACTCACTGAAAGAGAGCTGCAGTTTTGAAGCCGTACCCCCTGCTAACAGCATGTTCAAAAGCTCTAGCAAGGAAGAACATTATCTTAGACTGAAACTGGTGTCCGAATTTTTATTTTAGAGCAGCTAGAGAACAAAGGTTTTGAGGGAGGCTTGCTCTCCGTTGCTTCTGGTTCCAGCGCAAGCAATGTGCCGCGCAGTTGCTGAAAGGCAGCTCTACGGCTGTATTCTACATCCCT
The DNA here is from genome assembly GCA_013400535.1 of Scopus umbretta. NCBI lineage: Eukaryota > Metazoa > Chordata > Aves > Pelecaniformes > Scopidae > Scopus > Scopus umbretta. Next base: position 63,881 of record VZTL01020274.1, on the reverse strand, counting down.
CGGGAGATGGTATCCACGTTCTTCAGTTGCAGAGTAGAATTTCCTCCTTCGGGACATTTTGCTTTATCTCATTAAGCTCCAGTACAGCATGTCTTATTAGGGTGGCCAATACATTACTTTGAAAGGCTACAGAAATATACTGATGCTTGCTTTAACTTTATTTTTAGACAAAACCATGTAAAAAACTATTTCCTTTATTTATGAAAAGCAGCTCTCCAAAGTACAAACCATCGAACTCTCGCCAAAATAGTAATGCTTTAACAGAGCCAAAAACCTCTGAAGCTGATCCAGTAGCACTGACTGATGTCATTAGCTCTTCTCATGAAAATATACAGATATGACTTCACTCCTGGATTACACTCCTATATTTAGTTTATACCTAATATGGATATTCAGTGTACAGAACTAAGTCATTTCCTTTCCTCGTGTAAAGTTCCTTGTCCTTTGTCTAGCCAACAATACAAGGAATAAGTTTGAACTCTCAGAGAACTCACACACAAAGACAGTTGTAATTAATAGCAGTCCAGCTTATGTTTTTCACCTCAGCATAAACAAACACAGCATTCAGAGCCCTAAAAACCAGATCGTGCCACAAATGCACGTTTGACCTAAATTTAAAAAAAATAAAACAAACCCACAACAAAAAACTCAAAACAAGTTTTAGAAAAATTAACTATTATCTTTTTGAGGAAAAAAAAAATATTCTAAATAAAGGATTTAAAGCTCCTGAAGTCAAAGCTCTATTTAAACTCCTATCAAAGGAACACAATGATTTTGGATTTGGGTGTTTTAACTGTTAAAGTGTTCACAAACTTTTAATACAACAGATAAGCACAGAGCGAGTACCTAGCATATTTTGAGTGAAACTATATCATTCTGAAGTAAAATATACATGAAGGAAAAAAAAAATAGACCACTTGATTAGGACAGCAAATTGTTCGTTATGGGTTATTTGCAAAGAACTTTGAAGATAAAAATCAAATTAGATGGATAAGAAGTCCAGATCTACACTATTTTTTCCATGGACAGTCAGTTTGCAACCAACCACCATCTTTAATTAGAAGTTTGCCGTCTTAGACAAACTAAGCGTCTATACTGACAGACAAAAACACCTTGCTTCCTCCTATGCTGTTCAGTTCAGGTTTTATAGAATTGCACTGCTCAGCTGATTACCAGTTGCAGGCAAAAGAGAACATCTACAGGGGGGAAAAAAAAAAAAAAAAAAAGGATAACAAATCCAGTCACTGCCAAGTGCAGTTATCCAGTCTTAAAGGCAGTTCTTGTGGCTTTCTCAGTGGTATGTCCAGCCAAGCCAGAGCTTGGAACTGGTGTAGGCACTGTTATAAAAGTGTATAGGCCTTGTGTTAGTTACATCACAATAAATGTCTTATTTAAAAAGAGAATTTGAACATGCTCACACTGGTGAGAAAATCACAACAGCCCAGAGCTCTTTTTGTCTCTAACTAATGTACACCTTTAAAAATCAAACTTGCAAGCTCCACGTACAAAAGTTGTTTTCCAAAGTACACAGATTACTATTTAGTTCAATGAATTCGCCAACTAGGCTCTTCCAGACACAGATTTTTGTAAGAGGCAACACAGCCTCCAAAAATCCACAAGTTCAGCTACAGAACCAACTCCTTCTCTGCTCACCCTATTCATGTTAAAAGACAGACAGTAATACTCTTCAAATAAAGAACTGACTCTTCCCTCACTGTTTCCTTCCACAAGATTAGGTCAGGTTAACCAGTGACAGACTAGACAGTGATACTGAGTCACTTCAGGCTGTGAGGGTAAGGATTACGAACTTCTTAGGATGCTAATAGTGTCACAGTGCTGCCCACTAAAGATTATCAGACCCTCCCACCCACTTCCTAACAGTGAAAACTGCATTTACAGAAACATTCCTCGTATCTACATGTTATTTCTCAACAATCAGTTATCTTTATGTACAGACAAGACATCTCTTTTAAGAGGATTCTCATTCTCTTCAAATATTTTCACAAGAACTTTGGTGTTAAGCATGCTTTTCCCCACTTCTGTGAATTCCTTACTGCACATACGCAGAATCACAGCCTGGCATACAAAACCATCAGGAACAAGACTCCGACAGCTCAGATCCTTGATGTGCATTTACCCCCGACTTTTGATAGGTTCCAGGCCCTGAAGTTTGTCCCACAATACCTACTCCAATACACAGGCTTCTCTCCCCTTCAATGCACAGCCCGAGACATTTCCCATCTGGGAAAACTGAGGACCGATTTGTCTTTTATAGCAGTATCTACACTCAAAGACTGCACCTATGGCACACAGCACTGGTACGCACCACGGAGCAAATGACTCGGAAGCACCACTGCGGATGATCCTACAATCCCAGCCGGCAGATGAGCAGGTTGGGAAGGACACGGAGTAGAAATTCAGGAACATGGCCAGTTCTCAGATGACTTTGTGGGGAAAGGAGAAGTGCATGAGCGTTAGACATATTTCAGCTGCAAAGCAAAACACAAGTTCTCTTGACAATCTGAGCTGTCTAGATGTTCATCAGTGGAAAGGAGAGGATAGATTCCAGTGAATAAAACCATTACTGCTGAAGTGCATTCAGAAGCAATTTCTGACCGAAGAGAAGCTAACTCATCTGCGTAATCCCTTTGAAAATGACTGGACAGCTTACTTGCCAATGTTTTGCAAGAAAATTTACATTTACACTTGAGACCATCTCTGTATTTTTAAACAATATTGTACCAAGTGCACCAGCTTCTGTATTAGCAATCAAATTCAAATCAAAAAGCCAAGGATGCTTCCGGCTATGAGAACTTTCCCAAGCAGAATTTAAAGGAATACAGTTTGCTGGCCAAAGAAGGAAAAGGCCTGATTTATAACAACTAAGCACAGGATATACCAAGACGGTTATACCTCAGTTTATAAAGGGATCCTTTACAATACACCGGTATTTGCTCCCAAGAAATAAGCCACCCATGGAATTTTGCTATCTATACCAAATGTGTACCAAAGGCAGACTGAGAAGTTCTCAGGTGCTGAGGTTATTGCATCAAAACCTCCAAAGGATGACATGGTACGTAAGGAGGAGAGTCACCTAATAAGATTATCGAGTGACAAGCCTGCCTCTGACAATACTATCTCTGAGAGGCAACGCCGCATGTCTCTAGTCTCGTTACGTCCTTGTATCAATGCTCCTTTTAATTTTACAGCTATATTGTACTTGCCAAAAAAGGAGAAGAAAACACCAATGATGACAAACAAGAGCATGGGATGGTTTGTTACAAACCAATATACAGCAGCCGTACCGCTCCAGAACGACACGTCAGAGTTTACGTAAGGATAGTCACAGGCGCTGAGCAACTGCAAGACAAAGGCAGACCTGACTGCGTGCAGTTCAGAGAAATCACACTCCTCCTCTCACCCAGCCCTGAGCTAGCATCACGCCTGCTGCTAGAGATGCAGATGCACGCATCCCTTTCCTGCCATGGGCTCCAACATCTAACTGAACAAACCAAACCCAGTTCCCAGAAGACAAACAGTTCACCTGCCAAATTTCTGCTTAATTCAGATATGCAAAACTGTAGAGAAGCTTCTGTTACAATCATTGGAAGTGTTTTAGAGCAGGGTGTTTATTAAATGTGAAATCACAGCCTTTTTCCTACTGACAGTACAATTCACAGGTAAACACACAGTTGACACTATCTGATTTTCAAAAGAGGTGCCCAATTTCGCAATGACATCTTATTTGAAAGCTGCCAGAAATCCAAGGTCTAATTAATTTGCAAGTGTACACACGTTACGCAGTTGAAGAGAGCACCCTCCTTAATGGTTACCTACATCTACTATAACCCGCCTCGTGCCAGCAGATATACACTAGGAATTTCTTGTTTGTTGACTTTGTTGGGTTTTTTTCTTTAACACTGAACTTGATCATCTGTGTCTTCACCCTGCTATTACAAGAAGAATGCAATCACCGACTGCCCTCTAGAACACCAAGGGCTGACCTTGGGGCAGCTCCCATCCCCATCTCCTTTGCACGCTGTCTTGAAGAAACCGCACAAGTAGTTTCGTAAGCTCTGTCCTGTGGTTTCCACAGATGAGTGGTTCTATTTGAGCAAAGTCAGTCTTTATTTACAAGAAAAATCCACACACGAGCAACTAAATTGCAGCTATTACAAGTGGCCTATACGAGTGGTATTCAGATCACAACGCTCGAGTTTCTGCGTGCATGTTCATTACAATGCAGTCTTCATTACTCTAAAATGCCACTAGGGCATATAAAAATATTCTTGTTAGACAATGGAAGCGGGCCTCCCTCATTAATAAAACATGCAAACATAGGAGGAAACTAAACGAAATCAGATACATCACTAGTTTCTCCTAATCAGCTCTCAGAGGAAAGACTTGAAAAATATTTACACTTAGCTTAAGAGACCGCAGGCAGCCCACCAGCACTGTAATGAAAAAGCTGCTGAAGCCACTCATTGTATGAGACCAAGGAACAGATTCCTCACCTCAGTTTCAGCACTGTAACACATTTTCTCACCTAAATACCCTAATTCTGCACATACATTAGTCATAGACTATGAAAATACAAGGTACAGCAGACCGATACACTGCCTTCTCGAATAAATCCAAGCAATTTGCTGGTGACAAACAGCCCTACATAGTTATTCATAACTGAAACCTAACCCTGTGTGCACTCCTCCCCATGCCGTGCCCATCCTATTAAATTGTAATCAGTAACAAAATAAGATTCAAACCCAACATTTTGCGCATGAAGCCAAACAGTTTCTCCGGCTTCACAGGTTTGTTTCTCAAGCTTTAATCCATACCTTAGTTTCATCTTAGTCTGGCTGCTACAATCCTTTGTATGCAGGTCATACAGTTGCCGCCCTTCAGCTGCAGGCATTTGGCAGAGAATTCTTTCCTGGTCAAGAAGTCTTTCCACTACCTCTATCTTAAGAGCTTCGCTGACTAACAGTGCACAGGTAGAACCAAGACCCCAAATACTGTTTGAAAAGTGATTAGCTACATTGCAAAATACTCTAACATTCACTCAGTAACTTCAGACTTTTTCTAGATTGCACCCATAACCAGGTGAAAACTGTGCAACAGATCAAAACAGAAACTGAGCCTCCCTTTTACAGGGGATAAAAATAACTAAATCAAGATCTAGTGCTCTTCTAGGCAGACGCTATTAGCTTTTATTGAATAACCATAACTATTCTGCTTGCATTTTATGAAGTGACCACCTTAATGAGACAGGTAGCAAATGAGACTTCTATTAGCTTTACAAAAACAAAAACGCTGTTCCAATAGTACTTAACAGCTTCAATAAAGTGTGGGACAGGCAGCAACACCCAGATGAAAACTATTTGGGTCTGTCTGCTGGGGTGGAGGGTGTTCTTCCTCTGCAGGAAGGAAATACAGGGAAACAACCTCTACCTGAAGACCGTGATGGCAGCCAGGAAGAACTTCTTTTTTAACCTCACCTTTATCCTGAAGGCAGATGGTATACAGCTTGCAGCAGTCATTCATAACACTGGGAAGACACTTCCTTGAGGGAGATACTACTCACTGATAATCCCAAATATAGCTTTCTTAAATCCACACCAACAGAAGAAGTTTCAATTGAGGGGGACAGAAAAATTCCCCGCTTTTCCCTTTTTACATAGTCTCACATCTTTATTGGTCCAATACCAATTTAATTAGATTCAATACATCTTTCTCGCACTTAATTTTACACCTTCGTCCATTCTACTCCTCATGCATGAAATATCCTCTTTAAACAAACCCACAAAGCTGATTTCCCCTGCGCCCAAATCCTTCTGCCATCAGTCACTGCTCTAATGTGTTTAAAAATAAGAAAAATTGGCCAATGAACTTCCGGGCAGATGAAGGTAAGTTGGCACGTTATATTAAAGAAGTACTGCTATAAATAATTCAAAGTAATCTGTAACGTAATTGCTGTACTGGTTAAGTTCTAACCTCTACACCAAGAGCCTAAATATTCTGACTAAAATCAGGTCTGGAATCCTCCACTGGAATGCTTTCCCCGGGTCCCGTTACTGCCTCTCCAGACTACTAGAAAGTCCGAAATTGAAAAAAGTCTGTATTTCTGGAGTATCATTTAACAAATAAAATCTATATTTAATAACTTTTTTGCAAGGTTCTACCTAGTCTGCTGGAACATGCCATGTTTGTCATCATGGCTTTTATAGTAAGCAGTTCCCAAGATCTCAGATGAAGGCTTTCCATTGTTTTCTCACTGCAACAGAAAGAAACTTCATCTGAAAAATTAAAAGAGCTTGTTTCTACAGAAGTTTTCTTCAAAGTAAGTCTGAGCACAGAACAAAAAGATTATCACCATTTACTCTCTGCACTTTTGATACGAAGTCAGAGGAAGATGCTGCATCACTAGAGCCCCGGAGGATGCAAAATATTGCATCATACTGCACTACGTGAAGGCAAAACATGTGGAGATGCCATACGGAATCTTTGCCAGATACGGGCAGTACACCACACGCTCTTTCTTCTAGTTCGGAAGAAAAACTGGCGATGCATTTACACGTTCGGTTTCTGCCACGAGAGCAGACTTTTTAGGCAGGGGACTGAGCGAAAAGTAACTCGGGGTTTCGCTACCTTCGTGCGCACGCTTGGGCAGACAATGCAGGGCTGAGTCGCGAGGGCGATACCAAGAGGACGGCGTTGCGGCGCAGAGAGCAAGTTACTCTCCTCTGCTACCGATGCCCACAGTCCTGCCACGCACCAGCTGCGGCGCTTCCTCTGGGGAAAGAATCTTCCAGCAAAAGGCACGCAGGCACGCTCGTCCGAAGTGACTTCTTTGCGGCTCGCGTTATCGCTCGCTCCATCGGCACGGGCTGACTCAGCCCCGGCTCCCCGCACCGGGCGCACCCCGCCGCCTCCCCGCCGAAGGGCCCTTTTGTGCGCGGCCNGCTGAGGGGGCAATGGTTTCCATGGCGGCCGCAGGGCGCGGTGCCGCCTGAGGGGGGGCCCGGCGGGCAGGGCCGGGGGACACCCCCGGGATCAACAACGGAGGGACAGCCCCGGGATCAACAACGGAGGGACAGCCCCGGGACGGCGGAGGGACGCCCCGGGGGTGAGGCCGGCGGCGGGCGCTGCCCGCTGCTGGTGCGGTGCCCGATGGCCTAACGCCTGGGGAGCGGCCTGCTCGGCCTCGGCGCCAGGCCCAGGGTCCTGTGTGTCGTGTCCGTTCCCCCCGGCTCCGTCGCCTCAGCCCCCGGGCCTGCAGCCCGCCTCGCCTGCGGGGAAAAGCCTCAGAACTAGAAACTCACGGCCCCGCCGGGGTGCGGGACCTGCCGCAGCGCGGGCGCCTGTGCCAGAGCGGCAGAAATAGCTTCTTTCCTGGTTGGGGGAAAATCTATTTTGAGAGGCAGGGAGGAGTGTTTCCAGCCTAGTTTCTCTCTCGCTATTAAGGTCAGGGACTGCGGAGCTGGACAGAAAAATGCACACGAGAATTGGGCAAAACGTCGGAATGAAATTAAACCGCTTGCCCTTTCCAGTCTTTTCACCAAAATAGCACAAGGCAGCACGCAGCCTGCGATCACATTTTCCCCATGCGACTGCATGCCTGCGGAGTCCAGGCCGTTGTGAACAGAGCGGCTTTTATGCCTCGGCAGCACCCGCCCTCGCTCCCAGTCCTTCCGTTTTTTCAGGAGCTCAGACTCTATTTTTAATAGTCTGCGTTCAGCTGCACCTGAATGTCTCGGCAGAGCCGTTCCCAGGGTGGGATGCGCTGGGGCTGTGGGATACCCCGAGGTGGCATTGAATGACTTGCAGACGCAGCTCTCCACCTCGACTGCTTTAATGCTGTCTGTGACCCGGCACTGGGATGAGCCTCCCTGTAATTTGTACCCAAATGCATCCGTGCAGCCAGAAATGGCTCTGGATGAAATGGTTACCAACGGAGTATTCACTGGTAATAACAAAACCTCGTATCGCTCCCGGCATTTTACTACCCTCAGTTCTGCATAACCGGATGTCTTTAAGCAAATTTCATCTTTGAATGCCCTTGAATCGTTCATCTGGAGCAGGAAAAACTGCTGTCAGCCCCTCTCCCGGTGCTGATAGGGCTGGGCAACCGACATGACAAAGTCCTTTCCATTCCCATTCCTACAACGTCTGTACAGCCCTCCCTCAGCTCAGCGGACTCCCTCAGCGTCGGTGGAAGACTCAGTTCTGTTTATTCTACAGACAGTCCAAGGAATCTCGCTGATTCATGGGGTGGGACAGTCTAAATTGGAAATCGGTGTGTCACTGTAACCAATCCGATCTGGGAGCGAGGCAGGACCATGCGGTTCAGCCCTGTCCAGGAATCTCCCTGAATAACTGCCCTTAAATTAATCCCAGCCTGTGCCACAAAGGACACCGTCACTGGAACGTGGGTGGGATGGAGGGGAGGGAAGAACATTTCCCTTCAATGGGATTGTCACGGAGACCTTCCACAAATATCAGTTTGGGGGCTTTCCTTTCGCTTTTTCCACACGGCAGAGTAAGAGGTTTGCACCCGTTGGGCCAGATGTCCCCAGCAGGTTCAGGACCTGGTAACGAGGGGCTTTTATTGCAAGGCCATGGCAGTGCGCTGGTGGGGGAACGTTGTTATCCTCCGTTGCTTCTTCAGTGTCTGCTGGGAAAGGCAAGAGCTGAGCCCTCCGAACCGGAGCTGAGCCGCGCCAGGATAAGGAACGCTGAGCCAGATACCTCTCTCAGCCGAGGACCAAGCTGTCCTTTCTGTGCTTCGCCATCCGCCTCTGCCAAAAGTTTCAAAATCACAGGGTTTTGTAAAACTTGAAATACTGTGTAAGACTCCCCAAAGCAATGAACCACCTACTTTTCAAAAGGCAGTGTTTTTAGTACAAAGAAATAGCTCTCCCACGGCGCCGCTAAAGGTAGGTGTAGAGCAACAAATTTGAGGTCTGCGAGGCACTCTGTGCTTTTTTATGTTTTACCAGACGTACAAAGGAGCTGCCAGGGCCCCTGTTTCCTCACTACCACTGAATTTCTTCTCTAACAAAAGAGTGTGCATGCTGTTATCTTGCAGAGCAGCTAATAGCTAGCTTATTTCATTTCTATCCAGCTGCACCAGCCTTGTCTGTTGCTTAATATCTTTTCAGTTATTTTACTTTTAGCTGACATTTTCCTGGTTTCCAGCTGGCACCTACCAAACCCCTCATCCTCCCCATTCAAACAAAACCTCTTTCTCCAACGATGCTCAGTACAGTTTTGAACGTTGAAAGCTCTCGATTCTCTCCTAGTTCTGTAATCGCTGCTTATGTTATTCTGGAAGGTCTTTTTGTGATAATACTTAGAATTAATTTGCCCAAGCTTTACAAAATAAACAACCAGTCCTCCTAACAATCCATAGGGAAGTGAGCATTACCCACCTTTTGCAGCTGTGAGGAATGAGTCAGAAAAGTTCAGTGACTTATTCAAAGCTAAATTTGTACCGACTCTGGGAGTCAGAACAAAGCGATCCTGCCCCCCCACCTATGCTTAGATCAGGAGGTCACTCCCTCTATATTATTTTATGCTGTATTGAGAAGGCTTGTTTCCATCTGGCAGAGCAGCAAAACAGCATATTATTGTTTCACTTCTCTAGCGCTTTTGGCCTTTATGCAGCAATTTTCCATCTCAAACTTTCCAAGTGCTTTTGAAACTGGAGGCATCAGATGTTAAAGATATCAAAGCAAGCGCCCTCCTGCCCCGGCCCTCGCTGTGCACGTTCCGCCGGTGGAATTCGCTGCTGCATTGACCCCGGGTTTCAAAAATGGATCTTTATTTCTACGGGGAATTTTTCAGGCATTGGAGGAGCTCAGCATGCAGGTCATGGTGCAGCTCAGCGGGACCGCACGCCGTATGAACATCCCGCCTTTTAAGCGTGATTAAACTGCTTTGAGAAGAAAGGGTGCTGAGGAAGGTTTGGAAGGCAGAATGCAGCATGGCAGCTCGCTGGACCATGCAGTGCCGCAGTGGCTGGAAGCGAGAGCCTGGCCGGACAGTCGGGTTCATTATAGCTCCTCTTTAAAGCAATGCTGGATGAAGCTGCGAGAAGAACCTGCCCACGGACACCTATTAAAAGAAAAGCAGAAACGACACGCCCTGGTTTAAAAATACCAGCATTCTCATTCCAATGCTAATTCGTGTTCCCGGGCTTGTCTGCAGGCTGGGATGCTGCAAAGTCCTTCCCTGGAGACTTGAAGCGGAAGAGCAGTGACCGCAGGCCCAGAGACCACGTGCCCCAGACGCTCTGCTGTGATGGTGCCCCTTTAGCAAAGTAACCCCGTAAGCTCCAATTTGCTTAAGCCTCCCATCCAGACACTAAGTGAGATTTGGGCTCCATCCATCGCCTACCACCTAGGATGGACTATTTTGTTACGCTGATATCACTCATTCATGTTTTATTACCCCCGTGTCGAGCAGTGTTTGTTTTTGGAGGGTGTTAGCCTGCCAGATTTGGAGGGAGTGCGGGGGAAATCAAACTTCTGCTTGTGTCAGACTGTTTGCAGTTTGCTGTAACTCCCAACCAGCTGTCCCTAGATAGCTCATTTTCATCCGGGGTGGATGCCAAATTTTAGCATTAACTGCAGGCTCACGGAGCTGGTCCCACAAGGCGCTTAAGTGAGCAGCTGAGGACATGCAGCGCTGCGTGGAACCGGACCCAGAGTTAACATCTGACACTGGTGAAAAATACAGTGGAAAACAGCTCTCTGCTGTGGGTTGAGGCAGAATTACAGGAGCAGAGGACACATCCCCCTATCATTATGCGGGAAGTTGACTTCATCCCACAATTTCTGGGTCACACCTCTTTTGCACGGTCCAAGTGAATGCTGCTCCAAGCAGAGAGATTGGAGGACTGAATGTTTCTAGGAAATGTTAATCAAGAACTTTTAGTGGCAGTAATTGCAGCTTGGAGTCATTTAACAATCGATGTACTTTCCATGCAATAGCATGCTTTTTTTCTGGTTACTGGCATATGGTCCTTACCCCAGGGAGCTGGACGGTAATTAATGCATTTTGTGGTTAAATGTTTGGACTCAGCATCTCACGGCGCCCGAGGAGAAGGGAGGTAGACAAAGCAGGCATTGTCTGCAGGTTTCCCTGGGCTGCCTTAGGTCCCCTACATTGAGGCACGGTGGGGGCAGGTTTACGGGAACGCTGACACAGGCAGAGTTTTCACCTCGCTTCTTTTAGCGTCGCTGAAACACTGGGAAAGTGAAACTGCTTGGCATCGCCCCGCGTTTGGAGGTGATATCCAAGGAGGGGAAAAGGAAAGTTGGCTCTCAGGACCACACATACAACACGAGTAATTGAATGCCCGACTCTCCTCTTTCAGTGGGAGGCTGTTGCCATGCCTCTTGTCGCCTCTCCATGTATTTCTCACTGCCCTACTTTTAAAATGCAGATATTGGCCTTTTCTCTACCGTAAGCATCGGGAAACAAAGATTTCAGCTTCACCCTTTTGTAGGAAGGGACCTGGGGAGGACTGAGAGGCAGAGCTCGAGCTTCAGCTAAGCGTGAAGGGAGCTGGAAGCCGAGTCCAGGCGCTGGGAAACTTCCTGGGACACATCCCTGCAGTGGCACGGTGCACATGCACGTGCATCAGGGCACCTGGTGCTCCCTCAGGAAAAAACCCAAATCTATTGCAGTTCTGATTTTAAAAGTTATTTTGGAAAAAAAAAAAAAAAACCAAACCAAAACAAAAGACACTGTTTCCTGTGCCTGCTTAAATAACATCTGTATTTCCCCACCCTTATGTATAGAAGTTGTCTGAAAGTAAATAAAATAAGGTCATTGGCTGTTTTCTTTTAAGGCTAGTCTCCAGGTGATTCAATGAGCTGGACTGATCGCGTGATTTGGTTAAAAAAAAAAACCAACACTATGCAACCTGCTTCTCTCAAAATAAAAATGCCAAGTTTGCCTGGCTTTGGTTGATTAATCGGCCACACTAGCCAGCAATCAAATGCCACCACCTAGGTTTCCTGCTGAATTTCTATCATCTGAAAAGCCTGAAAGTTGCCGGTAGCTGGGGACTTCTCTAATGAACTCTTTCCATTCTATCCCAGCGCCTCCCAGCTGGGTTTCAACACTGTGGACTGGCTTCTGTCATGAAGCTTAAATGGAAGAAATGCTGTTTGATGTGGCTTTTTAACGGTCTGCAAGCTCTGTAAAAGACCCCGGGGGAAGATGTGCTATCGAAAGCCAGCGCGCAGCACGGGCAGCCTCTCCTGTCCTGCGTGCTCCATTGCGTGTGAGCAGAGAGTAGAAGCACCAGCCCCTTCCCCACCCTTCATCAGCCTGTAAATGGCCTCCGCAGAGGATCAGTACAATTAAAGCAACGACACTGAGCCAGTGTATTTTCTCCCTGGGGTGCAGGCTAGCGTCAGAGAAGAAAAAAAAGAAAAAAAAAACACCAAACCACAAATCCAACACCAAAACCTCTTATGTCCATGCTTGCTTGATCCAAAACCGTGCTATCAGCATAGGCGCCTGATAATCCATCCCAATCTATTGCAAGACTGTCACCTTTAAAAATACAAACTCTGGGTAAAGATACTGCTGATTTCCTCGCTCCAGAGCAAAGCTTCAAGCATGGGAGAAGCCCTTGAAGGAGAGAAGGGGGCTACTGTCTGCTCACGAGCGGCTGCCAAACGTGCGCAGCTGATGAAGGCATGTGGTGCTACCCCGCACCGGCCCTCGGAGCCGGCAAGGGGAGGGAGAGGACAAAGCAAACAGCTCATTTGAGGCCCCGGCAAGGACCCCAGCTCATTTCACTGTGATATATGCTAAGACTCAACTTGCACCTAGAGTCGGAAATCTCTTTATTTCCGTATCTGCACACTTGGAATGAAATGGGGCCCTGCCCCGACCTGGCAGACTCTTCTACTGACCTGGCAGTTGCTGGTGTGTCAGCAGTCAGCTTGCTCCAGAGGGGCCATCAAAACAAAATAATTCAGTTAATGCCTTCTCCTAGGGGAACGGCTGGATAAGGTTAAGTGATTTGCCCCAGGAGCACCGGCAGAGCAGCGGATCATTCAGCAGTGCAGGTATAAACTAGTCAGGACCTGGAGTTTTACATCTCTGCTGGTTCCCAGGGCCACTTCCACTTCTAGCTGTAATGAGCACCATCCCTCCAGGCTCAGTCTCTCTTTCCTTCCCGGGTGCCGATGACCTGTCCTGTTTTGATCCCCATGAACACCAACCCAAGCCCCTTCTCAGCACAACCCTGATGACCTCAGCAAATCATCCAGAGTTTAAGATGGTCCAAATGGAGCTACACCAAGGAGTCGGTGCTGGGCTTGGCGTAGCCCTGGGGTGGGTGGTCAGGACACAGCGTGGAAGACATGGTCAGTGCCAGACCCTCATGCAGAAGGGAGGATTTTCCACCTGCCCCTCACTGCTCTGAGCACTTACCTGTTCCCAGTGCCATAATGTGCAAGAGAGAGGCAGGTCCCTGCTTCAGCCCCGGTGGAGGTGTGTCCCCATTACTTGTGTCCTGCCTCAGGTAAGAAAACATCAGCGCCCTCCTCTTCTCCCTGCTGTGAGCCTCAAAACTGAACATGACACCGGGGTAAACACCCTCATGCTGTAAGCACAAAAGCCCTTCGTGGTGCAATGCCATTTTGGCAGCCACCTCTCCCCATCTTTTCCCCAGGCAGCGGTCTCGGGCTGTTCCTGCAGCTCTAAGCCTTGAACATCAGACAAGCACCGTCTAAATCCCTTGGCAGATTAGGCAGCTATCAGAAGCAGCGAGGAACCCAAAGTGTCTCCCTGGGTGCATTTGCCCCTCAAGGCCTGGCAGGCAGCAAGATGCTGATGTGACTAATTGTCTTTTTATCACATACGCACAGCGGGATTACTGGAGCCCAGCAAAGGGCTGCTTCGGGGCTACAAATCACAGCCACAGCTCGTGGCAACGGGGGCGGCACTGCGTATGGGGCGAGGACTCGCAGGGAGCACAGACTTGATCCCCAAGCGATTACAGAGATGCTTTGTTACGGACCCAACGCGGCCGCATCCGCGGGGAGAGCATCCCATCCCGTCCCAGCTGCTGGTGCTCCTCCTTGGGTGCTGTCAAGGGTGCTGTGCCCCGAGGGCATAGCATGGGCGTTACTCGTGGGGCCGCAGGACACAGCAACCCATATTGCCAAGGAGGGAGAGTAAGGGGAAGCTCAGACGGCAGTGCTAATTGCTGTCTGGCCCTGGGTTAATGCCGAAACATGAATCCCTTGCAGGTTGCTGCTTTCCAAGCTCAGCCCCACACCTCCACGGAGGGACCTCCTGTGGATGATCTGTGCACCACGAAGGAGGCATCCGAATTCCTCCGAGCCTTCCAGGCAGTTCTTTGGGCAAAGTCCACATCTAAGATTAATTACTTTCATCACAAGGAACAAAGCAAACACCCATCATGGAGCCAACCATTACGACTAATGGCGTAAATGCCAATCTGACTCAAGCGGCGACATGATGAATGTGGATTTTATTTCCTCCTATCTGAGTCATGGTGGAAGGAGCCAGATTTTTTTCAAAGGACTCAAGAAAGAAAAGGAAATGTGATTGGGACAAGCAGCCAAGATCTTGCAGTTCTACCAGGACTTAGAAATAATCTTTTTGATAAAATTATTTGTATTGCAGGAACACGTATAATGCCGGCAGCTCTCTAAACACAGTGACAGAAACTCCTCCACCTTCTTTAAACCTTGCAGCTTGGGGAGGCACAGCAGTGCTGAGGGAACGGTGTCCCAAAGCCCCAGTATGCCCACAGCAGGACAGAGACCTGAACTTAAACCTCCTGAGCCACGGCTTAAGAGCTCACAGAAGCAGCTGCAGTCCTCGCCAAAGCCACTTTTGCCCTGCAGACAAGGAGAACAACAATCCTGGGGGCAGAACCAGAGCAAAGATTTCTCAGTTCCTCCCATTACAGAGCCGGTTATCTGCAGCACACGCTCTACCTGCTCAGGCTGAAATTCTGGTATTTCTGAACACTGGGTATTTGATTTTGCAATTTTAATAATCACCTCTTTAGTCCAGTGGTTTTTCTGTGTAACGATCACTATAAGACACCCTTCAGGCTCCTACTAAGTTATGATAAGAGCCATTTAGAGCCAAAAGTTTGGGCATAAAACTGGGGCAGATATTTGAGGGCAGCAGCCATCCCTCTGCCCACAGCCCAGCACAGCACGAGGGCTGCCCAAATCCACCCAGGCTCCGCATGGCATCTCTCTGAGCAGCCACCCTGCTGAGATTTTCCCCTTTTAAATCCTTTGCATCTGTCCCGGCCATGAAGCGCAGTATTTCTAGGCGATAAACATCGCTTCCCCGGCTGCTTGCTGCAGCAAGGTGAACAACGGGACAGAAACGGAGCCGCGCACGGCAGCGGGCGAGCATTGCCACCAAGGTGGTTAAAACACGGGCTGCTTTTCTACAGCCATCCTCATCAGATGCACAAGAGGTTTCTATGATTCGGGTTTCTTTTACTGTTTTAACACTTGCTCCGGGTAAGCAAATGAGCAATTAGCAGGGCTGCATCTGTGATGTCATTTAAATTTAAATCACACCCTGGCTGCTCATTAATAGCGAGGATGTGCAGTTCAAGACCATAAACCCAAATCCTCTGTTGGCAGCAGGTAGAAATGCCAGTCTCCGCACACCCCTTCTCCCAGGAGGACAGGGCCATGCATCCAGCCACACCGGGCTGGCTTCAGGGGACTCACCCCAAGGGCAGACAGATTTAGGGCTCCCTGAACATCCTGGCAAAGCTTCCCTGCTTCATCCTGGAAGGTCTTGGTTGCATCTGCCCTGTGCCACACCATCTGCCTTGGCATTATGCTGCTAATCCACTCGTCGCATCGGAAGATGCCTCGCTTTGCATCGAAGGGCACAATGTGGGGGAAAATTCAACGTGCACGACTGCTCAGGCTTCAGCCCAGCAGGGCAAGTTCCTATTTCTAGCACAGCGAACCTACGCGAGTTTGGTTACATCCAGACCCACTTAAATCCCCCCTCTCGGCACTCCCAAAGAGGCCCCATCCCCATCCCACAGAGGACAAGGCTCCAAGGGGTTATCTCCTTGCCAGCTGGTAGCACAGCTCCATCTCAGCTCCCACACTCCATGGAAAGCTGGAGCAGCAAGCCCACCCCAAGGCTGGGCAATGCCAGCTCACCCATCCGCCATGCCAGCACCCAAGGGCCAACACATGGCACGCCCCCATGGAGGCCACCATGGCTGGTGCTGGGGAATTCTGTTCCTTGCTTTTTGCATCCTCAACGTCTCCATCTCCAGGGAGCGCACAAGCAGGGAGCCAAGGGTGGCTGCCATGGGGACACTGATGGGCCGCAGTGGCAACGCATAGCCCAGAGGCCACCATGGGAGGAGCTGGAGAAGGGGCTGGTGCCACCTGGGCTCTGCAGGCAAATCCCCACCTGCAATCAGCCGAGACAAACCGGCGCTGCTGGTTGCATCCAACCACCACCTTGGTTCCTCCTTGATACGGAGGAGAACTACGCAGCACCATGCCAGGATCCGGCTGCCTGCTCACTCAGCTGGAAAACTCATGTCCAGCACAGGCAGAAGTGGGGTCCCAGAGCCCCCCCACAACTCCTGCTGCACCACCTGCATCACTGGAAAATCTCTCAGCCACAATGGCAAAGCATGGGGGAAACATTACTTCAGGCAATTTGGGTTGATGTGGACAGAGACTTCAGACCATTTTTTTCTTCCTTTGGGGGCCTCACTTCCAGCAATAAATGCTAATTTTTTTTTTTTTTTTTTCACAAAAATCAAAAGGTTTGTGGTTGATAACAGGTGGGTGTAACACATCCATGGCAAAACAGAGCCATGTGGGGATTGCAGTAGGTGCAGGAAGGAGCAGGGGAGAGCTGGACCTTTGATAACCTGGAGAGCAGGCATTTCCCTTCGGGGCAGGATAGTGTAGCAGGGCATGGGGCAGGATAGTGCGGCAGGGCATGGGGCAGGAGCATCAGGGCTCAGAGGGTGCAGGACTCGGCATTGTTGGCTTGTCCTGGGAATCTCCCACGGCATCCTTTCGACCTGCAGCTTACCCAAAAAGCTGGAGAGCCAGGGCCCCCTTCCCTGGCGGAGCCAGGCGGCTGCGGGGCTCACAATAGTGGCATTCAGAGCCATGGTCCTGCCGCAGCGGCGCGGGGAAGGTCCTGACAGAGCCGGCACGGCACCGGTGCCAAAGCAAGGGCAAGCCGGGCAAAGGGAGCTGCAAAGGACTGTGGTGATGGCCGGGAGCTGCAGCAACTCCGGCCAGCCCGAGCGTGTCCCCCACGCACTATCCTGCACGCGCGTTGCCCCATGCTTTTTTTGGGGGTGAATGGCACAGCCAGGAGGGCATTTCTTTTGCCACTTGCTCTTATCCCTGCAGCTGTAAATCTTCATCTCTCTCCTCTGTTCTCCCCACCCCAGCCTGAACTTTACCCAGGTTTAGATTCTGGCCGTGGGGGACCCCAGCACCAGGCACCTCGGGGGGCTTTAGGAAAAGCGTTATGTGCATCCCGAAGCCCTGGCGTGTTCCTTCCACGGTACCCACAGCAACTGCTCCTTGGCCTCACCGCAGCAGTCACCTCTTTAACTGCCAAAAGAGTCTCAATCAGAAAATGCTATTAAACGCGTGAGCATCGCCGAGCATTTTATCAACACTGTGCCACCAGGGAACGCTAAACCCACTGTACTGACGGGGAAGCTGAGGCAGGAGGGAGCGACCCCATGAGCTGCCTGGCTTTGCACAGTGACTCAGCATCCACAGCTCAGCACCAACCTCATCTTCCTCCTCCTCCACCAGCAAAAAACACCCAGAAAAGGGCACCGAGCAGTAAATTACATCAACAGCTGCTGCAGTGTCTGCATGCTGCCGCGCAGGCAGCAGAAGGCGCTAAACGCTGCGCTGTGAGGGCAGGGAGGAAGGAAGCAGCAGCTGGAGAAGGGCCAGGTCCCTGCTGGCAACGCAGCCAACCTTGAGACAAGGTGCTCTGTGCCCGCAGCGTAATTTCGGGGAGTGATGTAGCAAAGCCTTATAGCTGGAGAGCAGCGCTTTCAGCTCGGGCTGACGGCTGGAGCGACCCCGTCAGCCGATCCAGAGCAGCAAGGAGACGCTGGGATGACCTAGCTCATAGGATGCGCGGGCATCCAATGCACCCGGGGCGGGGGCTGGATTTGCTGTTTTGAGGGTGAGCTGCTTGTTGCTGGGGGGGCTCCTCGGGCCTTGGGTAAAGTGGGAGGCAGACATGGCGATCTCAATCATCCCCCCTCCATTCCAGGCCTGCTGCTCTGCTCCGTAGCTCTGCACCTCTGTGTCCAGGACCCTCTTGTCGCAGCAGGTGAGCTCTGTACCCCAAGAGAAACCTGGCGGTCCTGTGGGGAGAGGGACAAAGGCAGTGTGGTGCAACAGGGGACTTTGTCCCTGTCCCCTCCAGGCTGTATTCTGTAGGATGGAGCTGCACTGAGGAACCTTTTTTCAAGGTTTTTACCCCAGAAATGCCTGTTCTTCACATGCAGTGTGACTGGAAGGGGGAAGGAGAAGCTGTTGTAACACCTGACTGTAGTACTGCTGCGGTAATCTGTTGTCTCTGACCTGCTTGTCAGGCTGCCTGGTCACTGGCTGCAAACGGACCTTGTCTGGGACATCCTGTCACTTACTGCCATCCACATCCCAACCACAGTGTGACTGATGCTTCCCACTGATGTTTTTGGACCGTGCAGGGGCTCAGGAGGGGATGCACGGCTTGCTGAGCGCAAGGTTGGCGTTTCCTTCACCAAGGGGGAACTTTGTCTCTTCCAAAGCACAAGGCAGTCACCAATGCCTCGGTGGCCGCCAACACCTCCATGAACAGTACAGAAGAAACACTGGTACGGAAAGGAAAGAAAAGAGGCCCTTGGCCGGGCTCTTAGAGCCCCACGGACAGGGTCTCTAGCCCGACTGGTCTCCCTCAAGAGCCAGAAGTCCCACGACAGCGTCTGCTGGGGTGGAAGGGGAGCACCTTGGCCACAGTGAGCGGGTGCACAGAGGCAGTCCCTCCAGATAGCAAGGCTGTGGCTGGGGAGCTCCCCCACGCTCCCGAGCTCCCCCACGAAATGTAGGCACCGTCCGGGCAGACGCTGCTGCGGCCGCGGGCTCTCCTGGGGTCTGCGGCCGCTGGGATGGCTGAGCTCCCACCTGAGCGGGGGGAGAGGGAAGGGTCCCTCCTGTGCCTGCTTTACAGGGTCAAAAGCTGCCTCTGGAAGGGGAGCAGATCCTTAACGAGCTTTCAAAGGAAAGAATCCGTAATGAGCCGTACCAAACAGGCCTTTTCCCAAGCCCAGCACTTACATTGCTTCAAGCAGTTTGAACCGGCTGCATGGTGAGCCTTCCTCGCAGACGCAGGGAGGGCGTGCGGACCGATGGGGCACTGCGGCCTTTCTCCTGAGCCTGTGGAGGGGAAGGTGCTTATCTTTGCCGAGCCCTGTTAAGAGGAAGGAAAAGGAGGTTTGAAACTTGTTTGCTACACTGGTGTTTCACTAAAGTTTCCTGCAGTTTCAGATGGGGTGCTGTTAGTCTTTTATCTCTCTGTACCTAAAATGCCTGAGACAGCAGTGGCCAAACACCAAGAACAGAGGAGGATTTAGAAAGGAGCCCTCAAGAAAGAAAGTTCAGTTCTTGTCCTGGGAGTCCTGCTCTCTGGACCAATAAATATACAGTGTCTGCTCTGGCCCTCTCTTGTGGGGGAAAGCGTGTGCTAGGTTCTCCTGTCACGGGGACGGATGTTTCAAAGGCAAGAGGACTGTTGCTAAATGCATCGTCGGGCATGACTTCTGTGAGGTACGGCCTTGGGGCTAAAAAGCAGAACCGCTCATGAGCTGGGATGTACCCAGGAGCCTGGGTGCGTCCCTGTGATGCGAATACTAAAGGCTTGGCAGGACCGCTGGGCTAATGTCTCTCTCCTCCTTCCAGATGAAGAAGATGGGCTTGAATTACATGGCGGGATGTCGCAGAGCCTGCAAGGCTGCCAAACCAGTCTGTACTGGTGGGATGAAGGTTGCCTGTTACCAGGAGTGCTGACCAGCTACCCTGAAAGCTAGCTGAATGAAACTGGACGGCAAAGTTCAGGTCAATAGCGCTGGGCAGGTGACTCTGGCCCTGCTCTTGAAGCACGTGGGGTGGTCCTGCTCCTAAATTACAGGGTCTCAGCTTCCCTCTGGGGGCAAGCAGCAGTCCAGGTGCTCCGCAGCCTGCCCTCCTGCAGCGGAGCTCCGCAGCGCTCGTTAGGATCCCTGTCTCTCTCTGACTTCGGTCAAAG
Source organism: Scopus umbretta (assembly GCA_013400535.1). Lineage (NCBI taxonomy): Eukaryota > Metazoa > Chordata > Aves > Pelecaniformes > Scopidae > Scopus > Scopus umbretta. Next base: position 43,541 of record VZTL01020274.1, on the reverse strand, counting down.
CTGCTATCAAACGCCCCCTGCTACGTCCCTGTCCCAGGAACAAGGTGGCCCAGTTGCAGGTGGCTGCTTCTCCCCCTGTGCAGGTGCCTCCCGCCCACGGGCCGACCCCAGGCCTCTGAGCAAAACACGGTGGCAGTGGCGGCAGGTTACCGGCGGGCTCCGGTCTCTCTTCGGGTTGTCCTGCAGCACCTGCGCGCTCTGCTTTGAGAAAAGGCTGTGGGCGTCTGCTCAGGTGCTCTGCCCAGGGACGACTCCTCACATTTTTGAGCTGCTCCGGGAATGGCAGGTCCTGACCACGGGTGGACGTGGGGCTCCTTCTCGGAGCGGTGAGCCGGCGCTCTGCTTCATACCTCTGGCTGGTCTCAGCGATGACACCGGTTCCCCACGCAAGCTCCTGCAGAGCAGGGGGGGATCTGAGCAGCTGCCCTGTGGGATGCCCTCCTCTGCGGGATGCTCTCCCCTTTCCACTGTTACAGCAGCCTTTCCATCTGCCTCCCAGTCCCAGTTCAAGCCTCTTCTGGGTTACATCTGGAGAGAATGAATTTCTGGTGCCCTAGCACCTCACTCGTGCTTCGTGAGCAGCCCTTTGTACCTAAGCCAATATTGCGTGCGAGGGGCACCAAGGCATGTGGCGAAAGCCAGGTGTCCTCTTGTGCCCCTTTCCTGGGTGGCTAGTTCAGCAGGAAAACCCTTTCATTAGCACATTTAAGCATCAGTAGTTTTTTCCCCTTGTCCTTCCAACAGCAGCTTATGCAGCTGCCTTAAGGGCTGGGGCCCTCCTGGCCCCAGGGTGCAGGTTACCGACCAGCTGGCTGAGCTGCTTGAAGCTCTTCCTGAAGCCCACGCAAGAAAAACTTCTTTCCCCTGGGGGTTGCTCATGCAGCATGGTAGCACACGAGTGCCACTCCTGCACAACTAGCAGAGGGCCACCTCCGCTGCTCCTCTGGCTGGCCCTCCGCGTCTGCTCGTGGGCAGCTAGGCTTGCTTGGAGTTCGCTACGCTTGGCTTGGAGTTCGCTACCCGTGGCTTGGTAGTTGCCCTGCACGGGACCCTGCTGCTGATCCTAAAGCCCACCTCCCATCCTAAGCTCCACTCTCAACCCTGCACCCTCCCAAGACTGGTGTGTCCTGGCTCCTGTTTGGGTGAATTCCATTTCAGTGAATTGTAAATACGTGTAATTGAGACTCCCCCAGTATATCCAGAGGAAAAGCACTTAATCTATGCACTAAGGAAGCTACAAAGAGGTATTCTCCCCTGCCCTGCCAAAAACCTGTAGGCCCATGAGACTTGCAAGCTAATTACGGTTTCTGAGAGCTGCTGCGGTGTGTGCCTCTGTGCTGCTGGGACTGCAGATGCTGGAATGAGTGACCTCAGGAGTAGGAACAAGAGGGTGTTAAGCCTGCTTAAAAAACAGAAAATTCCGCCTTGACTGAAGGCACAGGACCCGCTCCAGTTAATAATCTGCTTGCAGCACAGCCTTTCGGGGCACCCTCTTACTTGTTAGTTTAAAACTGCTCTGGTATTGAAATCTCTCTTGTCTGGGTAGGTAAGATTAGTAACTCTATGTTTCATCACCAATTCTCAGGCAGGAAAATGGGATTAATCTAAAACTGTCTCGTGTTTTAGATGATCCTGTATCACATCTATGATTCTCTACTGCTAAAGGTAGAGCAGAGACATGAGCGTTAGCCTGTAACATGAACCCTCGGCGCTCCCCCCAGCCTGTATTTGCATCACAGGGAGCCGGTGTGTAGCTTGTCAGGCAGAATTCACCGGCGCTGGTGCAAACACACGCTCTGCTGTCCTCCGTCACTGTTGTCTCTTAAAAGAAAAGATTGCAAAACCATAAAAATCCATGGGTCGGTCCCCCTGGTGAGCGACAGGGGCGTTCTGAGCATGGCTGAACACAACTTTCACCGGTGGAAAGGCTTTGCTCTGCCAGCCCTTACGAAGTGCTGCAGGTTGAGAAGTTCTTGTGCGGCGGATGTGGGACTGGATGAAAGAAGCCTGACTGAAACGATAGCTGACCCCTTCCACGTTGCAGGGCAGCCTCAACCAGCCTGCTCTTCTGGTGCATCGAAACCGCAGCACAGGGTTTGCAGCGTGTTTTTAATTTGTTTCAGGCCACAGTGTCAGCATATCCATAGCAAGTGAAAACAGGATGAAACCCAGGGTTTTTCTATCTCAAAATTACCATCCAACACCACATTTCTTGTAAGGATGGAGGTTTAAGTGTTTCCAGCAGATATTTCAGGCTGTTCTCCTTTCGCTTCCTCTTTGTTGTCTCTCGCCCATTCTGCACGGCTGCCGGAGCGCGGAGCAGCGAGCGGGAAGGCAGACAGCAGAGCGGTGACTGTAACAGACAGGGCTTGGTTATTTTTTTCCTCATCTCCAGACCTTGGCTGTTGTTCCTGCCTCTGTGGAAGGAGCCGACTTAGGCCCAACTCTGCTATCTCTACCACGCAAAAGACGGTGTCTGGCCCCGTTTCCCAGCACCCGCTCACCCGCCCTGCGGCGGTTCCTCCGCCTAATAAACCGGCAGCCGAACGGCTGGCTCACGCCGGCTGGGTCTCCTGGGGGCGGAACAAAAACGTTAACTCCAGGTGCGACCGAGGAGAAGGAGCATCTCCCTCTCCCTGCGGCGCCAGGGCCTCCCCCTCGCCCCTTCCACCGCCAGCGGTCTGCGGGATGCTCCCGCCGCCCGCCCCGCCGGCCGNCCTGGTGGAGAGCGGCGGAGAGCACGCGTAGGCGCCGGCGGCGGCGGGAGGGCGCGGGGGGCCCGGCCGGGGGAGCGGCGGCGGAGCCGGGGGCTCCGGGGGTTCTCCTGCGGGCCCCGGGAACCGCCTGAACCCCCCCCCCCCCCTGCCCCCCCGGGCCTTCCCCCCNCCGCTGTCCGCAGAGGCTTTCCCCCTGGGGGAGGGTGCGGCAGGGCGGCGATTCGAAGGCACGCCTCACCGCCTGCCCCGCTGCAGGCGACGGGTGGTTCGTGAGAAAGGCCCGGGCCCTAGAGGCTTTGGTCCGGTGCGTTTGGCCAGTAACGTCAATACGTTCCCGTTTAAATCCTGGGATAAGCGGGCGGGCGGGCACGTGGTCCAGAAGGCGCTCTGGGGTTTGCACATGGCTGCGCTAAGCGGGCGCAGGGATGGGGTCTGTCTGTACCGGCGGAGGTGCCGGAATCAAGGAGGCGTTACCTCCACATCTGCTCTGTGCCTGCAGGATCTATGTATACACTCACCGGCGGATGGCCATCACGGCTGAGGATGTCTGGCTGGAGAAAATCCTCCCGATCACGGAAGGGTTTGCGGTGGAGGAAGGTACCAACACGCTTCGGTGGTTTAGTGGCCACCTCCAAAGAAGGGGGTGAAGGGGTTTGGAGTCCACATTTTGTCGTTCTACTTTCTGAAATTTGGGATCTATTCGGCCTTCGCGTTTTTTCTTCAATTTGTAATCCCTGGTGACGCTTGTGCGTCACGCGGCATAGCTGGGAGGGCCCTGCTAGGCCGACTGCTCTGCAGCCCGGAGCACCCTGCGTCCTGCCGAGCACCAGTCACGGCCTCCAACCCCGGCAGGTTTGTTCTGCCTGTCTCCGTTCGTACACGGAGTATTTGGGGTTGGAGGAACTTGGCGAGCTCGCTGACCTCAAAGCATTGGCGCGGCCTGCAAACCTGTTACTAAGCTTTGTAACTGACTGTTGTGTTGCTTTTACAGTTGTACTTGACGGTGACCTTCATGTCGTCGGTGAGTTCTGCTGTTGCTTTAATGCCGGTGTTACAGGCGCTCCCGGGCCCCGCACCAGCTACGCTCAGTGAGGCAGGAGTGGGGGCCCTTGTGACCGGTCTGTTGGCTGGGGGGATCTTGGGGCTGCTCTTGGGGAGCTCGGCGTGCTGTTTGCCGTGATTCAGTTCACGCTGACGAGTATTGTTACCCCAGTTCAACCAAAGGAACGATTTTTCCAAACGCTTTTGAACTGCTACTGGAAGATTAATTATTGTCACCGAATGAGCAGAATAAAATTTACTATAAATGCTGATTTTTATATTTTTAAATGGCATTCTCACTTAAAATGTGGAAAAGGACCATGATAAGGAGGCATGGGGTGACTTGTTGCTGAGGTCTGCATGCATGCATGTACCAGCTGCTGTAGAGCGGAGAAAATGCTCGGTTCCTGAAGCCTTGTTGGCGCTGACCACAGGAGCTCTCCTTCTCCCAATGTCCGTAGGCTCTGACGTGACTATCCAGATAAGCTCAGAAGATGATCGGCTCACGGTGCGGTTGCCTTTTGGTTCCCACACGCGCACGTTCCTTCAGGAGGTCAGCAGGTGCAGCCCAGGTACGAGCTGTCGCGTGCTGGATGTGTCCCGCGGGTTTGGTGGTGGAGGTGCAGGCAGTCTCGGCTGGCGTGCTGCGTTCGTGCGTTTCTTCTCCGTGTGGAAGAGCGGCGTCGGCCTCTCTGCTGCTGAAACTTGCACAGAACCGTAATGATTTGCACGTGTGACGATTCTCCATCGTCAGACAGCACAGCAGAGACGATCAGCGTTTCGGCTGAGCAGATGCGAGTACTGCGACGAGCAATGTGCTGTTTGTGTGGTCCAGTGGCCAAATTGAAATTTGTTTTGAGCCCGTTCTGTGAGAGACCAGGCAGAGTTCCTAAGGTGGTGGCTCGCTTCGTGTCCGCTCGCCCTGTTCTCCCGCTGTTCTTAACCGCCTCCCAGGAGCGCGCAGTCTGGCACGTTTTTCGCAGGTGGCAGCCGGTGCTGCCTGCTCGGAGTGTGGCTGTGTGGCTGCCAGCTTGTGTCCCTCCCCATGGCCCCCGTTTGGATGGAGGGAAGGGTCCCGCCGTGGTCCTGGCCCCCATTTTGGCCAGGAGGGAAGGGACCTACCATGGTCCTGGCCCTGGTTCGGTCGGAAGGAAGGGTCCCGCCGTGGTCCTGGCCCCTGTTTTGGCCAGAGGGAAGGGTCCCGCCG
>VZTL01020274.1:22711-38408 GCA_013400535.1 Scopus umbretta | reverse complement strand
GGGGACAGCCGTGCTGCCCGTCTCTCCGGGGGCCACCCGACGCCCAGCGCTGGCCCCGGGCGCTGGGGCGAGACCCGGCCGCCCTGCAAGGGGCGATGCGTGCGGTTCTGCGGGGGGCCCGGGGCTTTGCAGGGCCTGGGGCTACCGGGGCTTTGCAGCACGGCTGGGCAGCCCGCGGGCACAGCTCCCCGCTGCCTCCGGCGTCCCCGTTGTGGGCAGGTGAGTGGCAGGCAGCGGGAGCAAAGCAAATCGCGCAGGTACGACGACGGGAGCAGAGCTGCCTGCGCTGCCGGGGCTCTGCCAGCATCGCCCCAACCAGAACCCGGCAGCCTCCAAGCGTCCCGGGCGCCGCTTGCAAGGATCGCCAGGGTTTCTGCGGTTTCGCTAAGCTGGTGCCGCTCCTCCCGCTCTGCCTGCCGCCTCTCAGCCGCCGCTGGGCTCTGCTGGGCCGGTTGCGCTCTCTTGGCAGGACATCAGCCTCTTCCTCTTGCGGGGTGGGCGCGTATGGCACACGCCAAATCCCTGCGGCTCCCGGTGGCTGTTGGCGTTTCCCTCTTTGCAAAGTGCATGTGTTTGAGAAGATGCAGAGAGCTAAAGGAGTTCCTGGCAGTCAGCGTGGGATTCAAAATCTGAATGACACCATTTCGAGTTTGCTCACCTTCATTTAGACCGGGCTCCTCTTAATTTGTGAAGGCGGAGTTTAGTATTGCCAGCATTCCTTCTTTTTCTTTCTATGTTTATCAGTAGCGTATTAAAGAGAAGAGAAGGGATGAACTTTGTAACTCAGGTAACAGCGCAGCAGGGGTTGAGCCAAGGTAGGGATCTGGGAACGTGCCCTCGGATGTGGTGTTTTAACTTGAGCCTTAGGACTGATGGGGAGAGACTTGGGCATATCTACGTGCTTAGTAGGAAAAACATGCCGAATGAAACACAACCCCGGCTCCTTTGTTGGTGTGTTTGGTTGTATCTGGAGCATAGTAACACTCTTGAATGGTAAGCTCCTTGGGAAGTAGTTCTCCTAGCAAATCATGCCTTTGAACTTTGACAGAGTTGCCTTTTCAAGGCTTCATTGTGTTTTTCTTGAGTCAGAGGAGTCTAGGGTTCTCTCCCCCCCTTGTACTAGCAGAAGAAAATGCTCTCTGCCATCACTTGGGGTCTTTTGGAACGTAATTTGATATAGGAGGAGGTTTTGTCTGCCATTTTCCAGGAATAGCTGTAACTCATTCTGTCCTAAAATGAACATGCAGACTGAGTTAGCAACTGTCATATGCAAATCAAAGCACATTTAAATACGGTGCAAATGCTGCTGTTTGCTAGTAGAGTGTTACTCGTTCTTTGTATCTTCTGTGAATTAAGGCTAATGAATGAGAGCATCTAAAAAGGGATTCACTGTGCTTTAAATGTACTTTAGCTTGTATGGTTAACGTGCACAATTTCAGTCAAAACCCTTACCTGAAACCCTACCTGTGTGCATGCGTGTGCAGTCAGAGTCACAGCTGCAGGGTGGCGTGGTCCTGCGTGGGCTGCTGCTTACACCCTCGTTAAGGAAGGCGTGGACTGGCTACGACTGATACAACTAGTGGCAAGGCTAATTTAATTCTCCCTTCTGAGCGCTAAGCATGGATCCTGTTTTATTCACAAGNGCGCTCCTCTTTGATTCTGCGTGCCTTTGGCTGGGTGAGCTGCCGTGAGCTTTGAGTCACGTGCTCATCTGCAACCAGCCTCTGATAAATCCTCTTACACAGCCTATTCTCAGAGGGCTCTTGGGCAGAAGAGGTTTTCCAAGCTGAGAATATGGCCACTTCTTGTTTATTCTGAGTGCTTAGGTAAAGCACTTCAAGTTCTGTTTCTGGTTTGCGCTCTCTTCTTGGAGAATGTGCTATGACAGCAATAACATTTTAATGGTTCTGGATTGTGCTCACTGAAGGAGAATCTCAGCTGAATAACTAGAAACTTATAATCTTAAGAAGAATTTCTGTATCATCATTGAGATGGCCGTTTGTGCATCTTAAACATGGAAACCCCCACGCGGAATCCTCTTTTTTAACTGTTATTTTCCCACTTGTAGGAGCAGAACATCATAACTGAAACAAAATGCTGAAAGGCTAGTGAAATCTTGCTAATGTAGCGTGGCGTGTTTAGCGTCATACTTTATTTAGTTATATTTGCATGGCAGCTGCCCTGTTATTTTTTTAGGAAGGTGCAGTTTGTGTTGAGGCGCTTGTTTCTGGTGAGGTACGGTGGGTTCATGTGGTGACCGCCTCGAGGGGGGAGACGCTTGTGCTTTGCTGTGTATTTGCAGATAGATGGAAACCCTTTAAATGGTAGCGTGGTTTTTTTGTTTGTTTGTTCCCCCCCCCCTTTTTCTTCCTTTCTTTATACTTCCTCTCTTGCTTCAGAAAGGAAAAACCTGTTATTAACATGCATTTTTTGGATTCCCAGGATAAAGCCCTGGATTTTGTGCTGCTAAGTCCCAGTTTGGCTTAGCTGTGAGGAGAGCCAACAGCAATCTGCTCCAGCAATGGGCAGGCAGCATATAGCAGTTCTGCCGCTCTCCATGGCCGCGCCGCCCGCTAGTGTCAATTCTTCCTCTAGAGGGGAAGCTGCATCGCCACAGCTTCTGTCAAAACAAGCTAAATCTATCAGATAACTGAAAGAGAGACTGCAGGGCACTTTGTTTCTCTACACAAATCTAAATGATACTCTGCTCACAGATTTCTGCCAGTGTTCGCATAAGTGTGTTGATAAATTAAAGAACACTTTGTGTTTAATGTGAAACTTTTTCTGTTTTTTTCTGGAAGCGGTTGGCTCTGAAGGTGTCAAACAGAATGGAAAAAAGCTTGCAGTGAGTCAGAACCGGAGCCACGACAGGACCGATAAAAGTGCTCCCAGGTACGGTATCTCTTGCTTCTTGTATAGGTTTGGTGAGGCAGTTGAAGGGAAAATTGTGCATGTCAGCTCTTTGTGGAAGTTCTAGTGAGGAGTATAAGTGGTGGTGATGTTTCTTTGTCACTTTAGCTATGCCTCTACTCCACAGAGGATCTCTGTATAGTGACAGTAAATATAAATAGCACCAAAGTTCTGGGTACTTCTGGGTGATTGTGTGTGGATGGAATGAGCTGCAGTGGGCAAACTGTCGATGCTTTGATGTCTAGAGCAAAGACAAAGAAGGTGCAGAGAGCTTTCTGTCTGGGCTTCCTGGTTTTCAGCTGGAAATCGAGTGAGGAAGTTGGTCTCTCTGGTGCCAGCGTGGGAGGTCTGTGCACGCACCAGCGCGCGAGCAATCTTGCAGCTGCATTATCTAGTTCCATCTGCCGGCAGCCCTGTCGGTTGCAGCCCCCAGAGGTGGTGGGATCTAGAGCAGAAGCTGGCAACTTTTTGAGAAGAGAGTCTGCAGATTCTAGTTAGGAGAGGAAAAAAGTTCAGCATAAGCATGCTGTCAAAACTTTAGTGGGAATTTCAGCACAGTCTCTCGGGGACAGTCCTGCTAGTCCCCTATTTGGGCATGTTTTTGCTGTTTAGTGGGACAGGACCTGCTAGCGTTGTTTATTTTGAATTCGGAGAGCTTTGGCTGAGGTCCACCATGTCTCATAGATACACTCTTAAAATGTTAGAGTTTCATTTGTCCGGTTCCCAGGACTTTGCGCACCCTGCTGCGTATCCTGCAAAGCCTGTCTGTGTGCTGTCCTCACACTGGTGTGCAGGTTGTTGACCTTACCTTTTTACCATCCACTCGCCTGTGGAAACTCCCCAGCTGCGGTATTATTGCTGTTGCTGAAGGAGTTTGCAGAGCCACCAGGTACTAAATAAAACCACCTCTACCTCCACCCAGTCTGTGCCGCCTCCTTTCTAGGCAGAGCTGGGAGTTTTCCACCAGAAGGCTTTTTAAACAAACACGGTTTTTCCTTCTTCGGCTGAGGTCAGAAGGGCTGAGCAGAGGCAGCGGGAGATGAGATTTGCATCTCATTGCTCCAGTAAGCAGGAAAGGCGTACGGGTTTTGTGTCAACATCCAGGTGCGAGTAAGGCCCGCTCTGAATCAACAGGCTGCACCAGGTTAGCGAAAATCGTTTGTTATTTCAGTGAGTTAAACTGGTTTTATCGAGAGATCTGAACCATTCCAAGAAATGCTCATTTCGGTCTTGTTTGCTTCTCCCAAACATCGATTGTCTATCTTTAGTGAAACAGATAAACGCGAATCAGCTTTTTGGTGGCAGAAATAAGCTGGCTAGGGTGTGTGTGTATCCTGGGTTTCATCATGCAGTTTTGCTTTCATTTGCAGGCAAAACAAACTCAAGCCTGAAGTGACAACTGAAATGGTTCGGTCCTCCAGCGTAATGGTTTCAGACAAGGCTTCAATCTTATCAGAACCAAAGTTTGGACTAAGAGATACTATTGTTAAATCTCAGCTTGTACAAATGGAGGATTCCTACACACACATCCAGAGTTTCAGGTAATGATCATTCCTGAGAAGAACTTATTTTTGTGGGGGGTGAGTTAGCATAAGCTGTCAAAATAACTCATGTTCGCTATTTCATCTAGTATCCCTGCAAATAGGAAATTTTGTAGAAAAGTGCGATCCACACTTTCCAGAACAGCTTGCTTTCCTCATTTAGGCATTAGCAGAGAAGAATTTCCTTCATGTCTCTGTCAAGGCTTGCCTCATGGTTCTTGTTGAGAAAATGGCCTTTTTGAAACAACTTTTTCCTGTGCTTGTTTCAGAATGTGTCTGGAAATGCATTAATTCTGTGCGCCTCTGGCCTTCTCTCTCACTGCTTCTGGTCACTACTTATCCATGTAGTTGTTCCAATAAGCTCATAAGAGCTTGGGTGAAATATACAATTAGCACCAAAACTTTACTGTGGTTAAAATCCTTTTAGGCATGTCATTTTATGAATTTATCATTTCAAACTGCTACTGCACAGCTCTGGTCATCTTTTTTTTTTTTTTTTAATACTATATGTAAAAATGTGTATCCTTCTGTAAAACATGTCTGTAAAGATGCTACTGTAATTAAATCATTTTAGGGATTTAAACTTTGTCACATTTTCCTAATCCCCCCCTGGAAACCTGTTACTCCTAAATAGCTATGTGTAGTATTAAGCACGTGGGTTAATAATAGTGCTATTTCCATCAGCTCTACAATTTGCAGCTCTGGGATTTAGTTAATTTCTTTGCAGGTTTTTTGTTGGGACATATAATGTGAATGGTCAGTCACCCAGAGAAAGCCTCCAGCCTTGGCTGAGATGTGATGCTGAGCCTCCAGACATTTACTGCGTGGGGTGAGTGTCTCTCGCTGGCCCGTCCTCCCAAACCTTGCCCGCAGGTTGCTTCCTCGTGACTCTGTAGCACGGAGGTGTTCAGCCAAGATGCCACAGCTGAGGAGTGGTTGCGTTGCCTTACTCATTGCACAGCTTTAGGGTGTGTGTTGGTCTAGCCTGAAAGGTCTGCTACTCCGGGAGCGTTTGGCCTCTCTGGCACTGCAGCGTTACAAAAGCTTTAATGCCATTCGATTTAATACTAATAGTAATTTAGCTTTACATTTAACATACCTCAAAAATCAGCATAACTGAATTTGAGGTTTCAGTTGTAAACTTAGTGAGTATAAATTGATTTAGTTCTTTCCCAGAGGGATGGGCTGGAGAGTTATAAACAAGTGCATGCATCCATGGGTTCCTTCCTCTAACACAGTTTCCAGGAGCTCGATCTGAGTAAAGAAGCCTTCTTTTTCAATGACACACCGAAGGAAGAAGAATGGTTTAAAGCTGTAACTGATAGTCTTCACCCAGATGCCAAATATGCAAAGGTAAATGTGGCTTTTGGGGAGCTTTGAGTGTGGAATCATCTTCCACTTGGGCCTCTTTTCCATTTGCTTTTTCTTGTTGTCAATTGCTGTGTCTTCCAGAGGCTCATTGTCTGCAGGCTTTTGCTCAGTCAGAAGTGCTCTGAAGGTGAAGTGGGTAGTGTAGCTGTGCAGGGTGACCAGGCAGGGGGCAGGCCAGGAGACCAGAGCTAGTGATCCACACATAAAGGAAGCTCCTGCTTTCTTGGGGGAGGTGAATAGGAAGTATCTTAGTTTCTTCCATGTCTGTCTCCACAATGCATGGTGGAACGAGTTGTGAAGGTATCTTGGTAGGAATACTGCTTATGGTTTGGCTCCTGCTCCTTAAGTCTGCTTTGTCTCTTGTCGCTGTTGTTGAAGGGAAGCTCGTTCCATGGGCTGTGCCTGTGCTGTAGATTTTGCTCTGGGCTTCAGCTTCATTTACCGGGGTCTTGGTCTCTGGCTCCTTCCTGTGCCGTGCTGCTGGAGTGCCTGGGTACTGTGAGCCCAGCTGGTCCCGTGTATGAGCCTGGAACTCTCTTTTTCTTCATCTGTATTTTGGTGGCCCATGTTCTGGACTGGGGGGCCACGTGCCTTCTCTCATCAAACCTCTCCCGTTCTAGTGTTTAATGGAACAGGATCTGTTTTTCAGGTGAAACTTGTGCGGCTCGTGGGAATCATGCTTCTGTTGTATGTGAAAGCAGACCTTGCTTTGAACATCTCCGAGGTGGAAATTGAGACTGTGGGAACTGGAGTCATGGGGAGGATGGTAAGAATGGCAACTGTGCGTGAGGAGGGGTGAGATTTAGAAGAGCTCTGGAGAGCCCCTCTCCTTAGAGGTAGTGGTTATTCCTCCAGCTAAGGGATGCCGCTGCCTTTAGGAGCACATAGTCCTGTCCCTGTGCCAGCTCAGGGCGTTGCTAGAGGGAGTTGCTTGCAAAGGCTCAAAGACCTCGAGGGAGAATCTTCTCTGAAGGCTTTTTTTTTTCCTGATTGCATGTGCCGGGCTGTGTAGGGCCTTGCTCTCGTGATTTTGATGCTGGGTGTGATTTTGCCCAAAGCAAATAACACAAGGAAACACGTCTATCCAGATTAGTTTTCGTGAGGAGGACTTCCTGGCCTCTTGCCATTCATTGGAATGAAATCTGTACCCTGTGAATGTAGTTTCTGTGAACAGAGCAGCTATAACTTGTCAAAGGTCTTTTTGACCAGCTAAGCCATGTACTTCCTCCTCCATTTACATTTTTTTTTATGGTTTGTGTTGAAAGATCCAGTTTGTTGCTAAATAGGTTTCAGGACTTGCTGAAGTAACTGACCAGCTCTCTTATCAATTTTAATTTCCTTTTGTATTAGCTAATTCCTGAATTACAAACTGAGTTCCGCGTGCTTGCTTGCTGTGTTCTGTTGCTGTGTGCAGCCCTCACATGAGTTACTGACTTGATTCATGAAGTAGTTGTCACCAATTGGCATTTTCAGCCTTTTCCTTCCTCTGGAATTAAATGGTCTGCCTCAGTGTTTTCTGGGTTGTCCACCACTAGTAACTCATCCGTGGATTCACCTGTTGTGTAGAAGCTTCTGACCAAGGTCTTTGTCTTTATCTTTCAGGGTAACAAAGGTGGTGTTGCCATAAGGTTTAAATTCCATAACACTAGCGTGTGCGTTGTGAATTCTCACCTTGCAGCTCACATGGAGGAATATGAGCGGAGGAACCAGGACTTCAAAGACATCTGCTCTCGGATGCAGTTCTGCCAGTTGGATCCAAATTTGCCCCCTCTCACTATTGGCAAACACGAGTATGCTTCCCCTCTGACTGTGCGAATCACTGCCTGTTGCACGGAAGAACCTTGTGAACGTACTGGGGTGTGAGGTTCTCTCATCAGGGGTGTGAGGAGGGGTGTCCAGTGATCTAATTGTCAGCCTGGAAGGGCCAGAAATGCTTTACCCTAACCCTGCTTTTGAGAGTGCTCACCTATAGAGCTCTGACAAGTCACTTGCCACCTTATGCACTTCCAGGCCTTGTTCTGTTTTCAGCTGTGAAGTGGGAATGGGGCAATACTATGCATCGATTTCCCCGGTGGGCTGTGGGATTTAGCCGCTGTGGAATGTTAAAAGCACCAGTTATTAAGAGGGAGTGACAAACATGCAGAACAGGAATTAAAACCGGCGAAGGTAGAAAATGTAGCTTCTCTTTCAAGTTTTCACTCTTGTTCTCTGTGATGGAGAAGCAGACAGCCTCCGCCTGGTGATGTTGAGATTAGAAGAGCTCACGCTTGCATGAGGCGGTTTCAGGCACTGCTGCGGAGCTGTGCTTCCAACTCACGGCCAGCTCACCTTTTGGACATCGTTAGGCCTCGGTGCAGACTGCTGGTGTACCTTCTCTTTCAGTGTGATCTTATGGTTGGGTGACCTCAACTATCGGCTGGAGGAACTGGATGTGGCAAAAGTGAAGCAGCTTGTAGATGAGAAGGCATTTCTAGAGCTTTGCCAATATGACCAGGTACGGATGCCTCACCTACCTGCAGGTGGTGCTGAGGGTGCTGGTTAGAAACTGCACGCCTACTCCTTACCCCTCTCAGTGCTGAACATCTCCCTTTTACCTCCTATGGGAATTGTGCTTGAGCTTATTTAAAATTAGTTTTTTTGTCTTTTTTTCTTTTGTAGCTAAAGAGGCAAATGAATGCAAAGGCAGTCTTTGAAGGCTTTACAGAGGGAGAGATTTCTTTCCAGCCAACATACAAATACGACGCTGGCTGTGACGACTGGGACACAAGGTAGGGTGATTACCTCATATGTGATGCTACCAATGGCTAATGTTATCAGTGAAGGAAGACAAAACTAAAAAGACTTGCAGATCTAATGGCTATAAGTAGGAACAGTTCTGAGATTATTGCTGTTCCTCTCCCTTGGCTCAAAAATCCATCTCCAGTTTACATCTATTTATGTTGCTTTTCTTCTGCTGCTGTTTGTCAGATATTCCTTTTTCCCAGGAATAATCCCTTGGGTTTCCTCTTAGTCAGAGGTGTACGAAACTAAGGAATCATTTTAGTTAGTTTATTTATTTTTGTTTGGTTTGCTTTTTTTTTTTTTCCCCAAGCAAAATTTTTAGCATCTTTTATTTGCTGATATCTGCTGCACCTACTCAGATCAGCTAGGGTTTGAAATGGTGCATTTGTGCTGTCTGTAGCTGAGTGCGTTCTCCAAAAGACTCTGAGAACCATCATTCCTGTAATGCGCTACACAGAGTGGCTGAGCTGTTCCTAGTAAACAGGGAACATTGGCTTCAAGTGCAGGAATGAAATCCGTGCAGCAATCTGTGAAAAAAAAAAAAATTAAAATGTGAACTTTAAATGTAGAGCCTGAATTCTTATTTTTCGTGGTTCTTATGGTCAAAAATATCTCCAAATATTGCTTTATGTTAGTTGTGTAAAAAGAACAAAACAAATAATTGCATCTTTAGAGAAGTAGAAAGTAAAGGATGACATAGAAATACCTAGTAGCAGGCAATCAAACTTTTAATAACTACTCAGAGAAACTGTGGAAAATACAACTTTGACAGAGAACTAGCTCCAGGCCATGTCAGGAAAACGGAGACTCTGGGAGAGCTGTATTCTGCCTTGCGTTGTTACTCCACCTGAACTGTGCCTGGAACTGTAATTTTTGCCTCTGTTTTAGTGAGAAATGTCGTGTTCCAGCATGGTGTGATCGGATACTCTGGAAAGGGCAGAATATTGCTCAGCTGAGCTATCGCAGCCACATGGCTTTGAAGATCAGTGATCATAAGCCAGTTAGCTCTGTGTTTGATATTGGGGTAAGTACGTCGGTGCTGAAGGAGATAACTCTGCTGACCTTGTCCTCTGTGTGGGGAGAGGGGGAAGGAGGGAGGGATGTTCTCCTGCTGATTTCCCTCTCCTCCTGCTTGTATGGCCTCCACAGAGAACAATGGCTTGAAGGGTGGGCTAGATAAGATACAGAGGTAGGATTGTTGTTCATAGTAAGCTAGGGTTGCGGTAAGTGATAATTCAGTTAAGCAGGGTAATGGATGAATATCTGTAGCTGTTTTTTCAGAAGTGTTCTTTTGCCTTTTTTCTTATTTTCCTAATAATTTTCACAGAAACTTGCAGCGCAGGAATGCTACATCATTGACAACACGGTAGTGTGTTGTCAACCTTTTTTTTTTTTTTAAAGTTGATCCAGTACTGACTGCGTGACTCTCTTGCTAGTTACGGCAAGGTCCTTTTCTGTTGGACCCTGAGGAGAGCATTAGTGCTCCAAGTGGCTTCGTTCATTACGTGTGTTGTATGTGCTAGTGTGCCGCTAAAATCAAATCACTTCATGCATTTCCAGCTGTGTTACAGCTCTCCTCCGGGGGCGCAGTAAACGCCCGTTAGTGCAGCGTGTGTCCTTTTCAGGTGAAGGTTGTGAATGAGGAGCTCTATCGAAAAGCCTTTGAGGAAATAGTGCGCTCCCTGGATAAGCTGGAGAACGCCAACATTCCCTCGGTGACCCTCTCCCAGAGAGAGGTAGGGTGTGTGCATGTGCGGTGACTTGCTGGAGAAACTGAGCAACCCTAGACCCCTGAATTGTATTCCAGTGGTAGAAGATGGATTCCAGACCCTGGGGTCTGGTTCCAAAGAAGCAGAACATTTTGACTTCCAACTGTTCTCTGTTTACAAGCCCTAGAAATACTTGTTTCTGTTTAGATGCAGGTAAATTCCATTCACAGTACCAGGCTGAAATGTAGGGTGTGTTACTCCCTGAGGTGGGGAGAGAGAGAGACTAAAAGGGTGGTTTGTGGCCTTGCTCTGACTTATTCTTTGAAACATAGAATGTAAAAATCTGAAGGATTTGGAGAAGGTCACAAAACCAGCATTTGCTTTGTGTGTTGGGGACTAAGAAAGATAAGCAAATGAGACATTTGAGGCTACAGCTATCTTGTTCTCAAGTTTCGTTGAGGTTGAGGGGAGCATTTGTTTTAAAGGGCCCACTGATGCAAATGACTTTAGCATACAGAGTAAGCGAATGTAATCCTTTGTGATCCTGGAAGAGATGGAATGTGGGAGCAAGAGGGTTAATCTGGGTATCTTGCTGCTTAATGATTAAACTACAGGACAGGAATTGCTGCTGGTGCTTGGCAAGGTGGAATTGGCTGACGATGTTGACTGACATTTATTTCTAGTTCCATTTTGAGGATGTTAAATACATGCAGCTGCAGGTAGAGAAGTTTACAATCCGCAACGGACAAGTGCCCTGCCAGTTCGAATTTATCAGCAAACCAGATGAGGAAACCTACTGCAAGGAGTGGCTGACTGCTAATCCCAGTAAGGGCTTTCTGCTATCAGGTGAGCTCCCCGTCTTCATCTCACGTTAATGATCTAATATTGTCACCTTCTGGCTTAGTTCTCTCTGCTATTTTGAGAATGCTGTGCCTATTCGCAGGCTTATTGGTTTAATACCTTTTTTAACTGAGGATGGGTTTTTTATCTTCTGGCAGATGCTGAGATCACAATTGAGTTGGAGGTGTTTGTTAATAAATCAACAGCTACGCACTTAAACTCTGGAGAGGAAAAACTTGAAGATATCTTGGTCTTGCATCTTAACAGGGGAAAGGATTATTTTCTGTCTGTAACGGGAAACTATTTGCCAAGTTGCTTTGGGTCTCCTATTCATACGCTGTGTTACATGAGGGAACCGATCCAGGACATGTCAGCAGAGGCCATTCGGAAACTTGTGAGTTAAAGACAAGATTCCCTTCTGAACCCACAAGAACCGTCACAACTAGACGTTAAGTCCCGTTTATTGCTAGGGAGCCATCTTCCACTTCCCTGGTCGGTAGGCTGAGAATGCCGATATAGCTTGTGCTCTCCAGTGCACCATCTTCACACCTTGTGTTAGTTCTTCACGTGGATGAACCAACCCATTTCATATAGAGAGCACTGAAAGTAAGATCCCATTTGCTCTGCTGGCACATTTAAAAAAGGTGTACAACTGCTAAGCATAGACCTTATCCCCAGACCCTTTGGCTTTCTCCACACTGAATGGAGATGTGCGTGTGTATGTGAGGCATGATGTAACATTTCCATAGAGCCGAGTGTACCTGAAGTGTGTTTATGAGAGCAGCTCGTTCCTTCTGTCTGGACTTTGATATAAATGTGCCTGTTGTACTGGTGTTGTATGAAGACTGGTGAGTGAAGCTGCACGGTTTCTTAACGTGTCTTGATACTCAGGTATAAGTTCTGTGAAGCATTTTTGCAGAATTAAGTAAGAACTTGGCTAGCTACCTTTTTTTTTTTCCTTTCCTTCTTCCCCCGCTCCCCACACCTCCCTCTCTCAGACCCTGATGCCTCTAGAAATGAGTGATGCTGCTGCTCAAGCTGAAAAGCCTATGGACATTCCAAAAGAGCTGTGGATGATGGTGGATCACCTATACCGCAATGCTTCCCAGCAGGTTGGCAGTGTTTGTAATGGAAACACAAAATAATTTGTTTGATAGATTTCCTTTTGAAGAAGATACTGGTAATAGCAATCACTGCTAACTGTGGACGTTACAGTGCCACAACCTTACTAGAATCATGGAATCGTTAAGGTTGGAAGAGACCTCTGAGATCATCTAGTCCAACTGTCAACCCAACAGCACCGTGCCTACTAGACCGTGTCCTGAAGACTAGAACTGCTTGTGGTGGGATTTGTGCTGATAACTCCCAATTTGGAGAGATTTTCCCAGCCAGATTGTAACAACATTGCTCTATTTACCCAAATAACTTTTATTTTCCTTGAGACTGACTAATGGTCTTCTTTGCAGGAGGACCTCTTTCAGCAGCCAGGCCTCAGATCAGAATTTGAGCAAATCCGAGATTGTTTGGACAAAGGAATGCATGATACCCTCCGTATCCTTTCAGACTGATGTCCAGTAAGGCTCACTATGCCTTAGTGATCAAAGCTGAAAAAGATTTTGCCAGTCTTCTATGCTCCACCATGGTTTATAAATGACCGTCTCTCATCTCGGGGGAACCGAGATCTGCAGTTCCTCGCTACTCCTTGTAATCAGTACGAGCGCCTCTGCTAAGTCCTTGAGGAGTGATTGTTGATGAATTGGATAAGTGTCCGACTGCCAACAGAAACAGCTTGCTATGCGGAGTCAAGTCATATAACTCAAAGCTGTGAACAGGAGGAGGAGTTCTTGGAGACCCAAGCAAAGATTAGTGTCTCAGCAGAAACAGGACCAAAATAGATCATGCTGTGCTTGCCTCTTCCTTAACCATCTTTGGATCAGTTGGCAGCAACCACTCGGTAGCAGAAGCCCTGCTGCTCTTCCTGGAAAGCCTGCCGGAGCCCGTCATCTGCTACAGGTTGTACAGCGGCTGTTTGGAGTGTGCCAGCGACTACCCGCTGAGCAGCCAGGTATTGCCGGCTTCGCTGTGAGCCTGCTCTCATTCTGGAGGGAGGGGAGGCAAACTGTTTCATGCCAGACCAGTAACAGATCTTTTGCTTTCAAAAACTTTATCATCTGATAATAGGAAGGATCTAGAATTGGTGCTTCTTGGTTATTAAGAGTTGTTAGTGTTTGCAGACAGGGCGATGCTGGTAGTAGATAAAGCTGTTAAGCCATTGCCGTATCTTCAATATAAATCTTGGGTTTTTTTCCTCCTCTTCTAGATCGTCTCTAACCTGCCAGGGTGCCATAAAAATGTATTTGAATATCTAATGGCATTCCTACGAGAACTACTGAAAAATTCAGGGAAAAACCATTTGGATGTGAATATTCTCGGTAAGGCGAGCAAAATAACCATTCTGTTCAGGGGGGTTTTGCAGTTTGTGTAACAGAACACGCTTCTCCGAAGCGAGTGCAGTCATGGCCTCCGCTGGTTTGAAGCACTGAGTAGGGAACAAACAGTCCACAGAAAAAGAGTCATTGGAGTAGCCTGAAAAAAGTTGTGAAGTGACTCGGAGATGCATGGGTCATCGGCTTTATCTTACGCCATTCTGAAGCCAGGCACTCTCTCACTCTGACTGGGGTTGGTGGAATTTCCCTTGATATCCTGCTGCTGACAGGCTCTTATTGTGTGTCTGAGTGGCTTGTTTTTTTTTTAAATGCAGCTAGTATATTTGGTGGCTTGTTGCTTCGACCTCCTCCTGGACATCCGACACCTGATATAACTGAAAAGAGAAAAGCTCAGCAGTTTATCCATCAGTTCCTCTTGAGAGAAGACAGTTTACCATGAATTTCAAATGCCGCTAATCTGATTTTTTAGATGTCAAATTACTGTAAAAATATGGGGTTTTTTTTGTACAGTATACCGGCTCTTTTTTAATATCACAGTATTTTATACAGTCTCTTGCTTTTGAAGGCGCAGATCAGGCAGTTTGAATCGGGTATCACTGTTTAAGCTGTAAAATATATCAAAGTTTTAAATTAGACAAGCAAAAATATAAAAGCTGATATTTACACTGTATTTTATTTACCTTGTATTACAACTCTGAATTTTTAAGTCCTTGTTATTTAAATAAAAAGATCTCGGTGCATTTTTCCAGCCTCTCTGCCCATTTTCGCCGTTGGCTGGTTTAGGCTCTTGGTTTGTTGACAGTGATTCGAGGCACAGCTGTAAAGGCCTGGGGCGGCCCCCTGCCCTGCTTTAACAGCCCCGCATCTCCGGGTAGCAATACGGATGCGTTACAGGAATCCTGCTGCGGCCTTCTGCTCCCCGCTCCCGGACCTCTTTGAGACCACGTAGCACGGCGGACCTGCGAGCCGGTGGACGTGACGGACTGCTCTGCAAGAAAGGGGATTTGTTTTAAAAACACGCACCGCCTGGCGCCGCTTCCCCGGATCTTTTCGTGCGAAGGAGATCTTTGGCAATTTTGCATCTGGAGGATACTTTGGGACTTTGAAAATACCCGCGTGGCGCCTGAAGGTGCTTGTTGTGCGGGGCGCGGATGGCGGGGAGCGGCTGCCGCCTGACCCGTCCTGCGGGCACCCCGCCGCCTGTTTTTGAAAACGCGGGGGTGAAAATGGAGAATCGAGTAGAGCTTATCCTAGCTTTGGGTGCGCAGTACTTGCAACTCAGGCTAATGATGGACGAAACGCCTGGTTTTTTTGTGTTGTTTTTTTTTTCCTGACTGCGTTTTGACGCTCCACATCTGTTTTAACACTGGTACCGCTGGCTGCAGTGGCTGCCGGGCCAGGCCGTGGCCTTCCCCGACCCCGGGCGCCGCCGCCCCTGCTTCCTTTCCCTTCCGGCACTGGTAGCGCCCCTGTCCGTGCCCGGGGGTGGACGGTGCTGCACCACAGAATCATAGAATTATTAAGGTTGGCAAAGACCTCTGAGATCATCTTATCCAACCATAAACCCAAAACACCATGCCTACTAAACCATGTCCTGGAGTGTGACATCCACACGTTTTTTGAATGCCTCCAGGGATGGGGACTCCACCACCTCCCTGGGCAGCCTGTGCCAGTGCCTCACCACTCTTTCAGGAAAGAAATGTTTCCCAATACCCAATCTAAACCTCCCCTGGCACAACTGGAGGCCATTTCCTCTTGTCCTAGCGCTGGTTACTTCGGAGAAGAGACCAACCCCCCCTCACGGCACCCTCCTGCCAGGGGCTGCAGAGAGCGATCAGGGCTCCCCTCAGCCTCCTCTTCTCCAGCCTGAACAGCCCCAGCTCCCGCAGCCGCTCCTTGTGAGACTTGTTCTCCAGGCCCTTCCCCAGCTCCGTTGCCCATCTCTGGACACGCTCCAGCCCCTCAACGTCCTTCTTGCCGTGAGGAGCCCAAACCTGCCCACAGCATTCGCGGTGCGGCCTCAGCAGTGCCCAGCACAGGGGCACGGTCACTGCCCAGCTCCTGCTGGCCACGCTGTTCCTGACCCAAGCCAGGATGC
>VZTL01020274.1:0-22485 GCA_013400535.1 Scopus umbretta | reverse complement strand
GCGGGCGGAGCGGGGCAGGACCCGGCCCGGCCGGAGCACAGCCGCCTGACCCCCCGCCCCCGCCGCCCGTCCTTCTGTTGCAGATGGGTCGTTACGGTCTGACCTGGCGATGTCGCTCTGAGAGGCGGTGAGCCATGGGGGAGAACAGTCCCGAAGGCGACGTTATCTACTATGAAGTGGAGGAAGACGACTTAACCCAAGATGACAATATGATGAGGTTTGCTGATAAAAACGGGCTGGTTTCTTCATCATCTGGGACGGTCTATGACAGGACAACGGTTCTCATAGAGCAAGACCACAGCGTGTTGGAAGATGATGAGGATGAAGGACAGTGTGGTGATCACTTGCCTTTTTTACCAGAGGGTCACGAAGAAGGATTTCATTTAATAGCAGATCATGAAGGAATGTCCCAGGGTTACGTGCAACATATTATTTCTCCAGATCAGATTCACCTAACAATAAATCCTGGTTCAACTCCTATGCCAAGAAATATCGAAGGAGCAACGCTCACTTTGCAGTCTGAATGCCCAGAAACCAAGCTTAAAGAAGTAAGTAGCTAAACGTGATTCCAGATTTTATGCTTATCGTGAGTCCTTTTCACCTGGTGACCTCCGATGCTTTGAGAACGTGTTTGCCTACAGCTGTTTGCCAGGAGGCAGACAGAAGTTTCCTTTGTTCTTAAAGGTTCCCGTAGAGCGGAGCGCATTACGCTCCATTAAATCTGCCGTTACTTCTAGCGACAGCAGCGCTTTGTGCTGCGAGGCCTGGCTGTTTCCCGCAGTCGCTCAGTGGGTCAGCAGCAAAGCTGCGAGTCTCATCAGTTTGCCCTCTGCTAACCTGCTGCCTTCTTGCGAAGCAGCCAGGAGACGCTTTTTGACGTGCGGTAACGCGCTAGGTGGCAGGAGAATATGGCACTGAAAATGCGTTTATGTTAGCAGCATATGTGATTTTAGTGGTCTTCTGTGTTCATTTTGGTGGCCCAATTATTTCCTGAGTTCAGAGATAACTTAAAAGAACATGAGCTTTGTTGTTCTGTGGTTAACCACATTCTTGAGAAAAGCGCATCCAAGTTACAGGTTAAATTTCAGGCTGTTGACAGCAGCTAAAGTGTGAAACCGAAGATGACAAGCTTAAAATTACTTGTAGCTTTATTGTGTCATTCACAGGGAAACTGTGGGAAGAAAATAAGGGAAACTTTAGACTACCTTCTGCTGTATTTTGAAAGTTTAAGTCAGCTTGCCTATTTAAAATGGTGATTGCTTTTAATTCTGTTTCCCTAATGAATTCTGCCGGCACGCAAAGCGGTGAGCGTCTGTCCAGGCTGACTTGGGATTCCTGCTTTTTAGGTGCAAAAGCACTGCACGGTTGACTGAAATACCACCGGCAATACCGGCAGTGACAACTCTCTGCTCCTTCTGTGGCCCTTCTGAGTTAAATAAGGGATGACCTAGACAAGGGCCTGTGCTAGTGTCGGCGGTAGTAGTATCAACTACTCGTGTAACTGATATTCGCTGTAACAGAGAATTGCAGGGATGAGCCCCTGCCGAGAAAGGAAGCTGGGTTTGAACACTCTGAATAATTTAGAATAGTGAAGAACCTTCATTATCGCTCACTCGGCAGTGAGGAAATGGGGCTGCAGGAGGTCAGCTCTGCAATTAGTTATGAGACTTCTGGACTAAGGTTTGTTCAGTAAGCCCACTGAAGCCTAAGGAACTCCTTTTGCTCAGTTACTACCCATATTAACAACTGCTGTATCCTACCTTCTTAGCTGCAAAAATATACAATTTTTGCATGTCAGTCATATCGGTACTTTCTTTTCTCTTTGTAGGGTAATCAGCTTGCAATCTGCAGTGTCTGAAAACAGCGTGTGCTAGCTAAACAGGTGTTGATGACTGTACATGCAGTTAAACTGATTTTATTTCATCACCCTTCCTTTTTAAAAAAGGCTCGTAAGAGCTGGAATTTCCTAATGAAATCCTTTATCTGAATTTATTTTCCATCTCTTGAATTAATTTTCTGGGGCTGGAGGGCACTTACAGTATAATTTGAGTGCAGTGGAAATAAGCCCTAAGCACATGTGGCACTCTTCCATCTTGTAAATCCCTTTTCGTCCTGCGGTTTCAAATGCTCGATACGCCGTCTGGAGATGGGGAGGGGAAAGCTCTCAAACCCCTGAACGTTTGGCTCATCGCTAAAAGCCAGCCGTCCCATTCTTTGGTACTTCCAAAACGTCTGTAGCAGTTCTAAGGCTTGAGGTAATTGCTTTAAAGTCTTAAATTTTCAGGTCAGTCTTGGACATTTATGAAGCAAAAGAGGGTTTTACACTTCATTAATTACCTCTAACTTCCTTTTGTTATATTATACTTCTCTCGCTAGAATTCTGTCTGTAAGAATACATGTGGCTATAGTCTCCTATTTCAAATTCAGTAGTTTTTGTTCAACGATGAGATAGAAAAAATAGCCATTTAAGGGGAATCTTGTAAACTCGAGATGAGCTAAAGGTAAATTGAGCGGTTTAAGTAGACTTTGGCACAGTGTGTCAGGCTCAACTTTTGCCAGTCGTGTTGATTATTGGACGATTAGTTCCTACTTCCAAGGTAAATGCTTAATTAAGACTCTTCTAGCTTCCCTCTGGTGCATCTCCTTGGGAGAGGCTGCATGCTGTCCTTTGCAAAAAGCACACGTGATGCAGCCACGGCCTTTATCTTCAAAGCAACCTCTTTCCGTACGCTTCGCGTCCCAGCCATCTGCGGTTCTTCCTGTTCCTGCCATGTTTCTCTTTTGTTGTCGCTTGTGTATAGCAATGGTCTTGAGTACTTGCTACTGTAACTGCGAGTCTTTCATGGTCAATGTCGACGTGACTTGATGTGTATAATCGGTGCTTATTTGATGTGCTCTGTTTCTAACGTGAAAAGAGAATTAAATGTTTTGCTGCTCTACAGAAAGTTTTATTTTGCTTAGAACGTGGGGGTAGTACCGCTTCTGTCTGCAGCATCCTTCGCAGAATAATTTGCGAAATAAAGGTTTGGCCTTTGAGAGAAGGGGGAGCGCTGCAATGCCTTTGTCATAGCTCAGGCCATTAAGCTGAAAATATTACTGCCATCTTCCTTTAAATATGTGCACTGGCAGCTAGGAACCAAATCTTTAATCTGTAATTAATATTCTCCTTTTCTTTGACTTTCTAGACCTAAATGTAAACACCTAGAAAGCTTAACAGACTCCTCACTTGATTTTTAGGTAGTTCATGCCTGTGTCAAATCCCTTGTGTTTTATGGGAAGTACTGTGGAGAACGTCCTGTAATGCAGTATGTAAAATGTTAATTTCTAGCTGCCTTAAAAAAAATTCTGAACAGGGAACACTTACTTCAGTACTGATACATAAATTGTACTGAATCTGATGGTCCCTGGTGAAGATAATGTACCCCTTCTTCTCTAATAAAATGTACTTTGTGACCTTGCATCTGTGTTTTATCGGCCTATGCTCGTGTTTTTGCTGACTCAACGCAACCAAACTTCTGAATTATGCTGTAACTGTATTGTAATGTGTGGATATTTATTGATAACTCTTACCTGATTCGAACTATAAATTAAGGGCAAGTTGCTTTACAGTGTAATTACTGTTTCCTTCTCTGCACAGTGCTTCTGGTAATGCTAAGTGACTAGATAAGTGACTAGATTAAAATGTGAAGACCTCCAAAATCTCTTCAAGTTGCTGTTGGTCTGGTTATCTAGATCATTTGTTTAACTTAAAACACTTGATGTTTTTCATCTTTCCCCTTTTTACTGTCTTGTATAAAATCAAGGGAGAATCGGATGCGAACATGAACAGCTGGTTTTGGTGTAGTGCACCACTTCTATTGCTTTGGCATGCATGTATTTCTTGACTAGCAAATCTGTAGCAAGTGAAATGCTTTGTAGTAAACTGTGGATCACAGGAGGAGAAGGATTTAGCAAGAATTTGCTCTGTATGGTAGATTTCGTGCTAGGCTGTTAAGTCGTGAGTCTAAATGCGACATGTTCCTACATGTTCTCATATGAATTCATTGTGTTTCCTGTAGTTAGGGCAGCCTAGGTAACTAATGTCTATAGAAATAAAGAGAAAACAGTGTATCTCAAATAAAGGATAGTATCAGAAGAAATTGAATTAGTATCTCTCAACTAGTGGGGGTTTTTTTTTGGGGGGGGACGTTTAGATTATTTAAAGCTGTTACAGTGAAGTGTAGAGTAGGTCCTCTTCCCCGTTCCTTTTATGAAAACACAACAAAAAGCCACAAACAAATCCACAGTCTCCCTGGTTAGATGGGAATGTAGTGAGGATTGGAAGAAGTGGCACTTCAACAGAGGAAGATATTTTGAAAAAGGAAAAGGTTTGGGGTTTTGGCAGTAAGGCTCCTGAAGTGTAGGTTTTAATAAGCCTCTTAGTATGGGTAATTTTCTCTCAAATCTTACTGGGACAAAATGCTTTTTTTTTTTATACTTGTTCTTTTGCCATCCTCTAACTTCTTTCTGCTATCCTTTCCTTCTCTACTGTATTTTTGGAATAGCTAAATATTTTTCATGGTAGTTACAATTCTGTGGGATAATGTTGCCTCTCATCTGACATGTGAAATTGGAAAAGCATGGGGAACTAGTTTCTGGATGTGTAATTGTCTGTTCAAGTCTGCATTTGAGAGTGATGTTTCTCCCTGGATTAATCGAGTAGTAAGATAAATGTTGGTAATAAATAGCTTGGAAAACTCATCTCCATTTAGCAATATGCTGTTAACATCAAATACATCCAAGAGGCAGGAACTGAATTCAGTATTGGCTAAAATGAGAACTACTGCTAGTTATTTTATAGTTGTCTTATGTCTTTCTAGCTTTGTAGTTATGCTATCTCTATGCAAGGATCTCTTGCATGTCTAACCCGCTTTAATATTCTCCAAATACTAAGGTTTTCTCAAAGGAAGGTGAAGGTAGATGCCAGCCTATTGTTGTGGTATCAACAAGAGGCTACAGATCGAGACCACACAGGAGATTACTCAGCTCCTATATGCTCAGGTTTTTATAAAGCTTTCTTAAAGGGGTCCTACTGGCAATTTTGTCCCCTACAAAATAGATTGGAAGTAACTGAGAGACTGTTTATTTCTCTTTCCTTATGGCGGGCCGTCTGGAACCCAAATTATACCTGGTGTGAGTTTGTGCCAGGGCACTGTATGACCACCGCGCTTCCTGGGAAGCTGCTGGGATGGCACGTTTAGTCAACTGCAATCCTTGCCCGTACTGAAGAGCTCCTTTTCCAGGCTGCCTTGTTCTCGGGGCGATCTTCTGGACAGGCAGAGCCTGGGGCTGAGTAACTGGAGTGTTACAGCCCCGAAACGCGCGCCGTAGTGCTTTAGGCCCTTGGTCTGCAGTTACTGTTACGAAGGCCTTAAACCTGTATGGAGAGAGAGGAGGGTGAAAGCATGCAGTGAAATATCTTTTGGGTGCCTCAGTTCTTGGGTACTCGACGTAGGATCCTAGTAGGCATGCTCTTAAGAGGAAATGCTGAGTGCACATGGTTCAGATTGACACCGTTAAGGGCTGTTGCTTTGACTATTTGAGAAACAAAACCTGAAGGTGTGTGCCTTCCTTTGGACCTTACAGCACTGATAGGGTCTTCAACAGTAGCAACAGCTCTTAGCTTAATAAATAACGTGTTCCATATCCCCTCAACTGTCCTTATTCTTGTGCCGCTGTAGTACATGAATGGGGGACAATTTTTGGACGAAACTCAAATGCGTTTCGGAGAGCCATTTACAGATCTCATCGTGATTTTACTGAGCGCCCATTGTTTCTTTCATCTGTGTGATATCGCACAAAGTGTTAATCAAAGTAGTTATTTTATAGAAGGATTAAAAAATACTCGGTTCTTAATTAGGCACGCAAAGCACAATGTGTTTTTGGTGTTACTCTTACTTAACGCATCTACCTGAATTCCTGTTATTCTGAGAGGAGCATGACTTCAAATAAAGTGATTTTATACTTACCTGACAAGAGGTCGAGGAGTCCCATGTTATTCTGTTCTCAGCTTCCAAGCCGTGGTAGTAAAAAACCTGTGATTATCAAGTCCTCTTTTCTGATGGGTGTATATAAAGAAAAAAGAACAATTGTTGAGTTGTGGGATGGGTAGAAACCCATAAATGTTACACATTCGTTATCTATAGGTTCATCCAGTTCTCCTGGTATCACCCCCCAATTCAGTAGCTGTTTTTCTGAAACAGTCTGCAGCCTTTTCTAAGCCATAGTACTAGGTACTGGGAGACGGGCGCTTTGTGCCTTGGAGAAGAGGAAAATTGCTGGTTTACGTCGGGCTATATTATCTTCCTGACTGGTTGTTAGAATTTCTACTAAATCTGCAAGTTCCTGCTCCCCTGTTGTGAGTTTGCATTACCTTTCTAAGCATTTCCAAATCAGTGGAAAACACGTTTGGAATACTCTTCTGCTTCTTGCCTGTCAACCATCAAGTTCTCTCTTGGGTTCCATAATCACTTTTAGATGTTAAGATTTCTCGACTGCGACAGTCAAATGAAAGCCGTCAGTCTGATGATTAGTGTTGAAGATAAATTCATTCAAGCATATCAGATGGCTTATTCCTTCTACTTCACGAGCGAGAATGAGATTTAATTAAGCGTTACAGCTTGCGCACTGGAAGCTCTGGTCTCTTTCTGCCTGTTGCAGAAACTGTGGAGGCTACCAAATCTAGTTCAATACGAAATTGTTTCCTGGTGATCTAGATAGCTGACTGAGAAATCTGTAACACTTGCCTTTTGATGTAAAGCACCTTTTTTGATTCATTACACTTCAGGCATTGGCCGTTTAAGTAAGAGAAGAACAAAGCACAGGGAAGGCTGCTTCTGAGATAAAATGAAGTAATAAAGGGACTGATGGTTAGACCACAGGAGATGCTGAAAGCTGTAGTTCTCATTCAAGGTGTTAATGGGAGTACAGCGCACAGGGCAGTGCTTCTGAGGGTCAGGTTGTGAAGGTACGTTTTCCCTTGTCTTCCTCCTCTGTAAGTAAATAGCTCTGCTAGAAGCACCCGAGTGAAATGTAGGCGCTACGTATAGGAAGAGCGGGGCGGTTAGACAGCCTGTCAGTGTCCTTTCCAACTATTTTATCAGATTTTTAGCTAGAAACATTTTTAATTATGTTTTTCCTTTTTTCCCCCCTCTTCTATTAGATTGTTCTTCTTCTGTAAGGTCAGCCTGCTTTCCAATGTGTGCCACTCCTTCCTCGCGTAGTGCAGCAGAAGTTACCTGATAATTAAATGGCAATTTATTTTTTTTTTTGCATTTGGGGTCAAAATCTATTCCATTGTCCTTAATGTTTAACTGCAGTTCTACCCTGCCTGGATCCCAGAAATGCTTAAAAATTATTAAGTATGCAGCATTTTGTCTCTTAGGTCAAGAGATACCAGTGCACCTTTGAGGGCTGTCCGCGCACCTACAGCACTGCCGGAAACCTGCGCACTCACCAAAAGACACATCGTGGGGAATACACTTTTGTCTGCAATCAAGAAGGCTGCGGCAAGGCCTTTCTTACCTCCTACAGCCTCAAAATCCACGTTCGAGTGCACACTAAGGAAAAGCCGTTTGAATGTGATGTGCAGGGCTGTGAAAAGGCGTTCAATACACTGTACAGGTAGGGAGTCTCTGCCTGTTTCTCTTGTAGATGTGGCTGTTGCCGTTTTGCAAGTTGCGTCTACTTTTTGTTTGTGTTTGAATACAACTGTTATGCTTCTTCCAGGTACAGAGATGAATATAAACCCCCTCCAAAATGTGGAAGTGCTGTAGCAAGAGTAGGATGACAGAACCTATGATGACATACTTACCTTATTTACATTACAGCAGTATTGAAGATGGTGCACAGACACAAGGAGTTCTCAGATTTGCTTGAGGACTTTGGAAATGATATCAATTACTTTCACGAGCTAGTTCAATTCAGAATATGTTAAGCCTTTGATCCTGTCCTGCATATTCGAATGAATGGCTTGCTTGCCTCGGGTAGGGGCCGTCTCCTGCTACAAGACATAAGAGGGATTTTTTTTGGCATGCTTTTTAGGTTGAAAGCACATCAGAGGCTTCACACAGGGAAAACATTTAACTGTGAATCAGAAGGCTGCAGTAAATACTTCACAACGCACAGTGACCTGAGGAAGCACATTCGAACACACACAGGAGAAAAGCCATTTCGGTAAGTTCCTGGATGGCAATTTTTACTTCTGTGGGACTTCTGTAACGGACCACCTGTGCCAAAAGGCAGCTATTACTATCCTGAATGAAAAGCTATTCTCATGAGGAAAAAAAGTGAAGGTGGCTAGCATTTGAGCATGTTTGTTGTAGAGCTCCCTCAGTTGCCTGTAGAAGTGGGTGAAATGACCAGTCTTCAAAGACAAGAAGAGTTAAGCTCTTTTTTTTTTTTAAACGTGTGCCACGATGAGCATGTTTTTAAAACATATTTCTGCTGCTCTTCTGGGATGCAATGTTTGTTCCGTGAAGGTGTGCCCCCCCTCCAAGTGCTGACTTCGCGCTTGAATTTTAAAGTCCTATTCAGAGCCCTGCTGTAGTCTGTGTAGCATGCATTGCAGCTGTGGGGAGATACCCGATTACTAACACAGATTAGCAGTAGACCTGCTTTTCAGAGTCCTGGGACTATTGCAAAGTGAGATCTAAGGTTTTAGCTCATGCATCAAAGAAGCCTGATGCTAACTCTTTTGTGATGCCTCATTCAGGTGTGAGCATGACGGCTGCGGAAAGGCTTTTGCTGCAAGCCACCACCTTAAAACACACGTTAGGACACATACTGGTAAGCCCCAAGGGTTTGTTTTTTCTTTAGTTGAGCTTACTCAGTTCATACTAACTCTCAGAATCCGAATATGTATTTATACTGACATATAATATGCGGGTGACACCAAGCTGAGTGGTGCAGTTGATGCACTTGAGGGGAAGGGATGCCATCCAAAGGGACCTCGACGGGCTGGAGGAGTGCACCCATGTGGACCTCATGAAGTTCAACAAGGCCAAGTGCAAACTCCGGCACCTGGGTCAGGGCAATCCCCAATATTCCATTTATGCACTTGCATTTATGCATGATAGGTCTTGAATTTCATGAGCATCTCCCACAAATGTATCATTACTGATACATAAAAATTAAATGTTGTGTTCTTGTGTCAGTTCACATGGCAAAATGGAAGCTTTTATCTGCAAGACTCCTAAGAATGCCGAATGTGTGAAGTAGCATTAAACAATCTTGTTTGTATAAAACATGATTACTCTCCCACGTGCTTTCAAAGTACGTGTCTGATACAGTGTCTTTGTAAGTCTGTTATATGTGTTTTGTACTGCCTATAGGGGAGAAACCCTTCTTCTGTCCCAGTAATGGCTGTGAGAAGACTTTCAGTACACAGTATAGTCTCAAGAGTCACATGAAAGGTCATGAGAAAGGACATTCGTATAATGCACTTCCCAATAACAATGTATCTGAGGTTAGTAGCACTTCTTCCTAATGCTTCTGTGTTAGATGGAGATAAAACTGTACTGTGGGGAAGAAATTACTTGATCTGTGGCTTGTTCTAAAGGTATAACATTTAAGGCTGGGATTTTCAAAGGGAATTGTAACTACGTGGTGCCCCGTCTCCCACGAAGAAACCCACGGATGCCTCTCTTTCTTTGAACAGAGAATTCGATTTCAGTTCTGAAATTGCTGGCATTCGAGGTGGCAGTGTAGGGTTTATTCTCGTATGCTGTGTTTACAGTGTGCTGATAATAAACAAGAAACAACAAAATAAACAAGAAACATTTCTGAAACTTGTAGCACGGTATTTGGTTACCAAGTTTTATTTGGAAAAGCTCATCTAAATTTGTCTATTCAGGTTAATCACATAAAAATTAATGCTTGAGCTATTGCTGCTTCGATGAGTATGCCACGTACTGACACAAGTTTATAGGCAACTATGTATATAATCATGCTTTCCTTGCAGATTCTTATATTGTAATCAATACTTTGTAATAAGCATGTGGAATAAATACGAGCTGTTAAGGTTTAAATATTCTACAGGCTGATTTGTTCGTATGCCAATGTAAAATTCTAGATTACTTAATTTTTTGGAAGTAAAGTGAAAGAGATATTAAGAATTCTTGATAGCTACTAAATATCCTTTGCTTAGTAATATTGCTCCTTTGATTTTTTAGAACTGAGATTTGTGTCGCATATAGGTAAAAAAAAATTCTGTGTAGGCAGAATTGTATGGACTCTAAAAAGTAATTTACAACATTTCTGGCACTATTTTTTTTAATATGCAACTCAATTTCTTTTTCTTCTTTACAGGATACAAGCCACTCGCTTTGTCTGAGTGACTTAAGCCTCATATCAACAGATTCAGAATTGCGGGAGAACTCTAATCCAGTGAGTTACTGCCCAGAATTGCCTCACCTGCAATTTGAGTTTTGCTTTTTTTTTCCTGGCAATATGCTTGTCTTGTCAACTAGAACACAGCAGATTAGATATGTATGGCTGGTGGCTTCTCTTTCGCATGTTCAGGCCTCCGGCATGTTCTGCTTTAAGCTTTCATTTCCCTAGTGGAGGAGATGTGCTCTTTCACAGAATAAGTGACTTTGGATAGAATTGTTTTAGGTGTACTGATTGTACACTTTTTTGTGTGTCTTGTGGCAGTTTGCAGGAGGCTTTCTCGTGACAAAAACCGTGTGTTTCTTACACAACCTATTGAGCCTGTAAATATGACATATTATTGCTGTCCTTTTTGGAATGCTGGAACAACAACAACAAAAATAGTTGTGTCTGAAAGCAGAATAACTGAGTGAAAGAAAGGGATTTTCCTCCAAAACATGCAGCGCTTAATTCAACCTGTTTTTAAAGGCTCTGCATCCGATTTTGCCGCAGTGGTGTTCTTGCTTATTGATAACTGTTGACTGAGCTTGAATTTTACATAGAGGAAGATTATACACTGATGAGACTGTGTCATTCTGTTGTGCTTCGATGTGGAAGCAGTATGCAGCTTTTCAATGTATTCTGTTCCTGGAGCAGTGTGGGTGACAGCAGCGTATAGTCCAGGATATAATCTAAGCAGAGCTATTTTGTTTCTGCTCCGGAAAAAGTTTCACAATCAGCCGAGAGCAAATTAATACCTGTTTCTGTTTTCAACAGAGTATTACAAGAAATAAGGGTTAAACAAAGTGTGGATGCGGAAGAATGTATTTTACTTTTGAAGGACTTATTTATTTTTGTAAGGATTTGCTCATTATGTCGGTAAACTTGATTGTGGGTAATGAAAACTAAGTGTCATTTTACAGTAGGTAAGTGGAATATGTTGCCTTTCCTGAAGGTAGCTCGTTAATCGGAGAGGTATTTCTGGTGTTCATAGGCTGCTTGGCTGGGATTTGTGCAAACTTTATGGTGACCCGAGATACAACATTACCTGATGTCTTCCTCTTTATTTTCTATTTGCCAGACACACGGACAAGACCTTAGCACAATCTCACCAGCAAGCATCTTTGAGTCTATGTTTCAGAGCCCAGATCATACTGCAAATCAGGATGACTCTCAGCAGACAGGTACAAATTGTATCCGCACTATTTTAAGAGATCTTTTTTATGGTTTTCCCCTTCCATATGCATTTCAGACTGAAGATTACTGCCCCGCATAACTCTAAGTAGCAGACAGAACTTTAACTTCAGTGTTGAAATTCTTTTGTGTTGGAAATGCGTTGTGTTCACCAACGGTGTAACACTCAGGCAGTGACAGGGGAACTGACCGAGTATTTACAGCATCTTGTCGTACAATGCTGACATAGATGCTCTTGGCCTTTCCACACAAGCATTGCTTTCAAGCTTCCTCTCCTGACCTAGCTGCACAGACTTGCTGCTAAAAAGGCTTCTTAGAAATAGCCAGTGAGGCTGATCAGCTTGTGCGCAGTATTCAGTGTTACTACATTCTGGAATTTGGACCTCCTTCTAGATTTCGCTGCTTAGTGTCATGTGTTTTTTTGAGCACTGCTCTGAAGATGTGGAAGAGGTAATGCTTTACTTAGCAAAAATCCATCAGCTAGCTGATCAGTTCATTGAAAAAGTTGTTTATTCAGATCTTAGGAGAACTGATGTATGTATATTTTTTCTTTGTTTCTTTTGGCAGCTGCCTTGATTGAAGGTTTTAACGGCGATGCAGACTCCGTCGCTGCTGTTCCGCCTTCTGCAGGAGACTCGGCATCGTTGTCTCTTCCACTTGTACTGCAGCTTGGCATCTCTGAGCCTTCTCATTCAGCACTACAAGCCTCGGCAGCACCTGCTGCTCCCGCCTCCATAGGAACCAGCTCCCAGCAAGCTGCATTTGGAAATCCTGCAACTGTTTTACAATCCCCAGAAGTGCCTGTTCCTCACAGCACACAGTTTGCAGCCAGTCACCAAGACTTCCTGCAGCACACTCAGACGCCGCCACAGCCCATTGTACAAGGACTTTCAGTGGTTGCTGGGGCACCTGCCCCAACAGCATCAAGTGCCACTGAGCCCCTGCCAGCTGTAGTTCAGACTGTGCCTGTTGGTGCGAACTCTGTTCTGACCAGTAATCCAACTATAACAATTACTCCTTCTCAGAGCACCGCCATTCTGCAGTCCAGCATTGTCATGGGAGAGCAAAACTTACAATGGATCTTAAATGGTGCCACTGGTTCTCCACAAAGCCAAGAACAAATGGTTAGTATATCCAGCACGGCTTTGAAACAGCTTTTCCTCCTAGAGTCCTTGCTTTTGAAAAGGAAGGGGATCAAACCTGTAATTGTAAGATACAAACCAGGATGCGGTATTTGTATAATGCTTGTCATGTTAATATGTACGAACGTGTCACCAGTGCAGCCCCTGAAACAGGTAGAGAAATAAGTAGAAAATAGATAGAGAAATTCAGAGTGCAGACAAATCCTGCTTTCTTCTTTTCCCGCATGACTGCCTTCTCACAGCAGGTATCAGCTTGGTTTATCCAGGACAGTGCCACCACATGGCCTGAGAGTATATGTGGGTTTTAATCTACTACTTTTGACAAGTAGAAGCACAAAAAACTCTGTAAAGTTTGTATTCAGACATTTTATAGTCTGTCTCTTCCTAATTTAGCCCGATGAAGATAACGAAAAGTTTTCTGGGAAAACAGAATGTTTCTGGCTCTCTGGTAAATCTGGATAGCTGAGACTTCAAGTGGTTTATCTTTAAGAATATTTATGAATTTTATATTTAAAAATACTGTTGCCACCTTTAGACTTTCTCAGTTGGAAATGGTCAAGAGTGAATGGCAGCAGGTACAAGCAGTATGAGCAAGCACAGCAGTTTTTGAAGAATCCAGTCATTCAGTTGTCAAAAACCACAAGCTGTGTTAACAAGCATGTAGCGGGGAGGGTGATTACTCCCCATCTTTAAGGACTAATGAAATAAGACTCTCGAGTTTTGGGACAGCCAGAACATAGCCCGTAACCAAGCTAAATGTTGTATTTTTTTATTAGTTTTCCTGTGTGTACTCTGGAATGTGTGTATAGCTGTCTCTCTTGATTGCAGCTGTTTAGAATTTGAACAATAGAAATTTGATTGGAATCAACTCTCACTTTTTTCCTTTTTTTTTTTTTTCTTTTCTTTGAAGCCACAAGTTCCAAAAGTAGTAGAAAAGGTTTTTTTTACCACTGCATTACCAGTAGCTGGCAACACAGGTAAGCTTAACACTGAACTTGTTTTTCTCTCTTTCTCTGTTTGTGTACTGTTAGCTTAACGAGGGTTTTCGGTGATTTTTATTGCCGGCAGAAATGTTGAAGACAACACTTTCCTTCTTTTTACCTTCCAAAGACTCTAAGTGCAGTCTGCTGTAGAGTCATAGGTTTGTGCTGAGATCTGTCCTGTAGTAGTTTCTCTAACAACTTGTAAGATAAATCAGGTTCACAGATCAGATCCAGTATTCATAAAAATGGTATTTTAATGGAACTTATGTGGAAGAATAAAAGATAGAAATGCAGGAACATAATTTGGTTTTTCTTTTAAATGAAGACATGAAACGGGTAGTAAACTAGTAAAACTTAATCTGTTCTTTAGCAATTGTTTTTGTTAAGCACTATCTGTGAGTATCATCAAATGATACACAACTGTAGAAGTTCTGTTCCGTAGCACGCTCCCTACACAGGGTTATTATATTGCAAAGATGAATCAATCAGAGTCAAGAGAGATCAGGTAAGTTTAAAACTTAAATTTTAAAAAAGGATTTTTTTAATTCTGCTGGGTAGGCAGAGCAGCATAGGAAGAGTGAGGAGGAAGCATGAGAAGCAAGATGGGAGAGGAAAGCAGACTAGAGAAAATGAGCAGGAAGGTAACTGTGTTGGTGTCAAGGAGTAGAATTACTGGTGTAATGTTGTATCATCATCTTCAAAGAGTGGTGCATAGGGACTGGGGCATTTGAATGCCACTCTTTATTGGATTTTGTGCCATAGAAGTTACAGTGGTTGCCAGAAGAGACATACTGGGATGTGTAAAAAAAAAAAAAATTAAGATCAGCTTTCTAATGCCTGGATTCAGCCTGAATAGGTTGCTCATCCACGGAGAGTACCTGCCACTTTTTTCTTATTTATCATCTGCTAGAGGTATTCATTGTGATGGAACAAAGTAACACGTAACCTCAGCTGCAAGGTGCATACAGTCTGATTTAACAAAGATTATTTGTCTCTCCCTGCTGCGAAATTATGTAGTTCTGTTGTGTTTTGTCTTTGTTTCACCTTCAGGAAACCCTGTTCAGCAGATTGGTCTCAGTGTTCCTGTCATTATTATAAAGCAGGAGGAGGCCTGCCAGTGTCAGTGTGCCTGCCGAGACTCTGCCAAGGACAAAGCCACCATTAAGAAGGAATGTTCCTCACCTGATTCAAAAGCTTTGGAGCAGCCAGCTCCCCAGCTGCAGCCTCAGACCTTTCCTTCCTCTTCCTCTTCCCCTTCTCCTTCGTGTGGGCAGAGCAGTCAGATAGTTAACCCTTCAGACTCTCAGACTGAAACATTAAGTGCCATGGATGTATCGGACTTCCTGTCCCTCCAAAGCCCTGAAACCCCATCTAACATAATTCCAATCGAAGCACTACTGCAGGGTGAGGAAGAAATTGGTTTGAATAGCAGCTTCTCTAAGTGAAGATGTTCCAGATTTTCCTTTGCACCTGGAGGGTAAAACCCTTCTCCTTAGAAGCAGAAACTGAAGGATCGATTCTTTCTCCTTCCTCTTTGGAAGTTTTGTGGCTTATTTCTGCTTCACAGATGTCATCTTAGTCACGTCCCAGGTACATCCATCTTTGAGAATCTATCTAAAAAAAAAGAAAAGGAAAAAAAAAAAAAAAAGAAAAAGCTAAGTTATATATGAACTGTTTTGGCTGCACTGTCTGTCACTTTTGCTTGTCATATGTGAACACAGAAGTTAAGGTTACTCATGTGCAAAAAGAATTTAAAAAAAAAAAAAGGGGGGGGTTAGTTTGTCTCCAATTGCACATCGCTTATGTTTGGGATTAAGGTACTGGCAGCGAGTGGGTCTTTGTTACAGCTCCTTGGGTCTATAATTTTCTTCTGTCTCTTATGTCTGATACTAACCATGCACTATAAGGGGAGCCCAGGAAAGGAATTTGCTGTAGTAGAAAATGGCATTATTGTAGAAGATGATTTATCAGCAATTTTATCGGAATGCGATTGTCACATCACTGAGTTGGGAGCTGATACCTGGGTTTGCTTTGTACTAACGCTGTTACTAAAGCCTACAGAAATCTTGGGGAGTTTTATTTCAGCAGAGCGCAAGTACCTTGTGCTCCTGCTAGATCTGTTCGTTTAGTTTCATTAGGACGTAGAAGTGTGGTGGCAGACACGCCGATTCACAACACGGAAACGCAATCCGAGCCCCTGCTTACTCAGGCTCAAGAGTCTGTTTTCTTTGCCTGTCTTTGAAGGACGCGGTGAGTCCCAGATGTAGTCAGATCGGTGCCTGCTGCTCTCTTGATTTATCTGGCTCTGTTCAGAAACAAGTCATCCTCTTAACCCCCGCGACTGTTTAATCAGGAGCATGGTGCCTTTGCTGGTTACTCTCATCTTTTGTCAAGAACAACTCTAGGAAAAATATTTGGAATTATTCAACCTAAATTCAGTGAGTCTATCCTTCAGCTGTCCATAAATGCTTCTTTTTTTTTCTGTTAAGCTATATAAATTCTGCCTGAATCTGCCTCCAACCTACTGCAATGCCAGCTTTTTGTGCACGGGGCTATTTCTTGACTAAAAGATGTTACACAACGTAGTAGTTTTTCATATCAAACGGAAAGTCTATATTCTAACCTACTCAGGGTAAATAAAACACAAACCCCCCTTCCACCAAAAAGCCTGTAATGTTGCAATAAATGCAGTCTCATTCTAAATGGTTTATTTATGCTGCATTATTTTAAAAGATGTAATTTTATAGCGTTTTATCCATCTTTCTGGCTTTGGCTGTCTTTTTGTGTTAAAGGAAAGAATATTAAATAGTCTTTATTCAGTTTACAGTGTTGTCATTAGTGAGATACAAAGATAATGACTATAAGCCAATTAATGTGGAGTGTCTCTGCACACTAAATTTAGGAATGCGAGCTCCTAGCGGATAGGGATCTTTCACTCTTTGTGTTTGATCAAAGCTGCTCTCCGAACCTGCTGGGGGGAGAACCGTGGGAGTGCAGCCAGACCTCCCCAGGATACCGGATGATTAGCAGGCTGTTTAACCCCCTTGTGGCATGCTCCCTGTAGCCTTACCAGCACTGCTGTCACAGTCTTAGCTGAGGCAGCGGCGCAAGCGATCTCGCGTGCTATTCCCTCGCGCGTCCGCTGCCACAGCACAGATGGAAACGGGCTGAAGGGAACCGGCTTTTCATCTCTCTGACAACTTGCTTCCAGTTGTTAAGTGCAGAAGGGTAAAGCTGTCCGGTTAGGGCGAGCGTGAGGGATTAGAGGCTGTGCAAAGAATGCTTTGTGCCTGGGAAGTGTCCTGTCGCTCTACTAGGGCAGAGTGCTCCATTTTCATCCTTGCAGTGATGAGCCTGGGGGCACCGGCTGAACGGGGAACATGCTAATTGTGTTTCCTCTCGGTGCGTGTCGCAGTGCCGCGCGGCGCTATCGCAGCGGGGACGTGGGTCCTGCAGCAATAAGGTTTGCAGCCACAAAACGCAGATTAACAAAGCGTTTTATGTCTTGTTCTTGTACTGGTAATCCGTAGAGGGCAGCGAGATGGTGGCCCCCTTTGTTTTTCTTCTCCAGCTTCATTTTGTGATGCAGTTTTGGTTGCATGGCAGCAAGAACTGCTTTGAACACAAAAGAAATAGTCTGAAGCCTGTGTGGCTGCGACTGTCCTCACAGGGACGAGTCTCCTGCCAACAATCTTGCGTAGAGCTCCGCTTCGGAGGAGTGCGAGCGGCGCCTGGAGCTGCGGGGTGGGGTGGGGGTGTCCCCCTGGGGCACAGGCCACCGCGAGGGGCCTCGCGCCTTTCCTGTGGCGTAGTGCGGCCGTGGTGGTTGAGGGTGAGCGGATGGATGTGTGTGTGCACGTGAGAGAGCCTGCTAGTGCTGTAGATTCCCCTGGAGTTGTGGGGTTTTCTCTGATGGGGACAAGGGTAACCAGATGTGGCCTGAAATCTGACAGCTGGGGGATTTAGCAACCTCTTCTGAGCCTTTCCTCCTTCAGGGAAGCATTTTTCCATGCTACTTTTGCTACTCATGACTAAAACATGCTTCTGGTTGGACCAGAAGGCATCTTCAGAAACTCCTTTGTGACAGAAATGAGTAGAATAATCTACCAAAGGCTTTGAAATCGGAAGCTAATTTGGAGGTGTGGTGATTGGCAGGAGTGAGGTGCTGCACGCATCCCTTCTGAGTGGGTGTCAGGGGTTCGCCTCTCTGCTGTTTTCTCTTCACAGCTACTGTTTTCTATTTGTGTGTTCTAGGAAAAGCAACGTGTTCCAAGTTTATGCTGACTTTTAGGTGTATTGGCTTGGCCGTTACCCTCTTGTGTACGTGCATCAGGCAGGCTGCGTTTTAGGTGAAACTAATTGGAGCCTGTAACGAGGCAAGAGCAGCGTGATTCTGTGAACGCAGAGGCCGCCGCACCACAGACTGTGCATCCCACCCGATTGCATTGTACAGATGTGTGCTTTTGTTGTTTAATTGTTGGTCTGCTTTCCAGAGTGTTCCGTGCTGCGTGTGTCTGATGCGTTTCACAGTGGACATTTGCATCATCCCCAGTGCTGTGTGATCAAACGTTGTCCTGCCGGGGCGGTCGCTAACACGCTCGGATGGGAGGAGATCCGTGAGCAGCTGGCAGGAGAGGGCAGTGGCAGCAAAGCCCTGAGATTCCTTGGTGACAGAGCGTTTTCTGTCCTTCCCTTGTTGCCCCAGCATTTAGCATATTCACAGTAACATTTTCAGCGTCTGCCACTGTAGATCTGGTAAGACGCTGGATTCCCAGGAAGGGGCACGCTCTGTTAATACGCTGGAGCCTCTGAGAACAGCGTGCCCTCCCCCTGCAAAATCCGCATTTCATGAACCCCTTTAATTATCAGTCAGAGAGCAAACCCGCGCTGCTCTGGGTCGTTCTGTGTTAAAGGTTTTCCTGTTTTGTGGCCTGTGGGGATTTACTCGGTTACTTACCGTTTCTAGATGGGTGCAGAAGCTCAAACATGTAGAGCGGGTCTAATTACCGACGTCGGTAGCTCTAGTCGCCACGCAGCGACCCAAGCAAGCAGACTTGGTGTGCGGTTGAAGGCTGTAGAGGTTGCTTTTCATGCTGGTAGATGGTAGAGGGATGGAAAATCAGCACTGTTTGAAATGCTGGTACTGAATTATATGGAACAAAGTACGAATTGGGCACTTCTTGTAATGCTGACTGTGTCCAGAAAGACTAGTTCGCAGAACCTCATACTGGTATCTAAAATGCACTTTAGGTTATTTTTTCTTTAACCCAATTGCTGCAATTTCTTTTGTATATACTTTCACAAAGTTTATTTTTGCTCTGAGTAAAAGTTAACAGGGGTGTGCAAAGATGAGCACTTAACTTGGTGCAATACTTGTAGCTAAAGATCATTGTCCCACGTGGTCAGTCTGTCTGTGTCTGTCTAACTGAATATATATAGTAACTAGCTCAGTGACATACTGCCCTTCCCTATACCCAAGAGAAATTATGCATCATTAGCAAACGTCCAATCTATGCAAATATTCCACTGAGAGCACTGTGCTTTAGCAGGCCTTTTCTCTCACGCTTTCTGGTGGGCTGCTTGTCACTTCTGTTGGACACACCTGCGTTCCTTGGTGTATATCCTTCCCCCTTCCTCCTCCGCTCTGTTCTGCCACACGAGCACGAACAGAAGTGACAAGCTGTTCTGGAACAGGCATGTTGCACCTTTAAAATTTGTCTTCGCGAGATCGTTTTTGATGTCATGTTATCTGCCTTACTTCGTGGAGGATGGCGCTTCTGCAGTCATCCAAGATATTGTTTTTGCAACTGCAGCAACGTTGTTAAACTGTTTACAGTACTCTTCCTGCACCAATTATAAATAAGGCTCGGAGAACGAACTCACGACTGGCCTGTTGGTTGTGGAACTGCTGGGGGAGAGTAGTTAAGGCGTAGTTGACCTTGGAGCTGATTGGAAATGAAAAACTGTTCCTGACTTGGGGTGGGGAGCACAGCTGGCAACCGAAATGAGAGGCAGCCAGGTCCGTGATGCGGAGCGGACGGGGTCCTGGGGTCTCGTTCTTTGTTCTGCCGCTGGCTGGCTGTGAGACCTGGGGCAAGTCACCTAAGCTCTCCGTGCCTCGGTTTCCTCCCTGTGAAATGAGGACGATGCAACTTGTCTTTGCTAAAGGCTCTGAGATCGATGGCTGAAAAGTCCTTGGCATTAGTGATCTGACCTTGCTGGGCAGAACTGTTAGAGTCAATTTGGACTGTAAGGCAAAAAAAAAAAAAAAAAAGCATGTCTTTATTAAACCTACAAATTTCTGATTGCATAGTTTTTAATTGGTACACTATTTTTTCCGTAACATATTTTGGAAACAATGTCAAGTTTTTATAAATGTTACCTGTAGTTGATACTCATGGACAGGGCTGAACTTTTAACTTTTTTGCGTCTTGTCTCGATATATATAGATCATATGTTCTAGAAGTTGGATTCTGTGTCTGCACTGAGAAATGCAAATTAAACTGGATATTTATGTAGTAGTGTACATAGTCTAAGTGTGTGTGTTCTTGGAACTAGTTTAAAAATCCCACACCATGCTTTTGGTGGTGTGCAAGCTGGCCAAAATTTGGTTCGTTATGCAGTGTACACTTTCTCCAATAAATGCAGTTTCTACTTTTTCTTACAAGAAATTTTTTTCATATGATCTTTTTCAGCAAAACCAAGGGTATGTTTTTGCAGTACCGTAGTTACAGTAGC
Organism: Scopus umbretta; assembly: GCA_013400535.1. Taxonomy (NCBI): domain Eukaryota; kingdom Metazoa; phylum Chordata; class Aves; order Pelecaniformes; family Scopidae; genus Scopus; species Scopus umbretta. Next base: position 2,021 of record VZTL01020274.1, on the reverse strand, counting down.
TGGTATCTCTTGCTGTGTAGCTTTGTGTCCTTCCACTTGCTTCCCGAACCGGAGCTATCTGTCTGACCCTTGCTTGGAGAGAGAGAGAGAGAGAGAGTTGTAGTTGCAGTTCTATTTCACACAGACCAGCATCAGCGCGGCGGGCAGGGATGCGCAAACCTCGAGCCCGGTTAGTGACCGAAGCAGCCTTCGGCAGCGGCGGCGTGGTCACACCAGGAAGGCTAGGAGAACCGCAGGCTGTCTGCTTACTGCTTTTGTTTTGTTGGACGCCTACAGGGAGCTGGGCAGTGGTCTTGGAGATGACAAAATGAAAGAACCCCAGTTTTTTCGAGGATGTGTGTATGGTATTAAAGGAATTTATTTAACTATGAAACATGGGAACAAATGTGCTTACATTGAGCAATGTGAATATGTTAGTTACAGGTACAGTACTTCCAAAGGAAGAGCATCTCCAAAACCCAAAAAAGAGTAAATATGAATTTGTATTTTTTGAAGAATGTAAAATGTGAAATAATGGTGTTTGCTTAATTGCTCATTTTGTATGAAGTTAATATTGTACTTTGAAATATCTGCAAAGAAGTGGAAATTAACTTTTTTGGAATTGAAAGCAATATTAATACTAATGGAATCCTAATTAAATGCTTATTTAAACATTGTGTTACAATAGTCTTTCCTCAGAGCATTTATAAATTATTTGGGAGCTGCGTGCGAGGATCCTTCCTCCGCCCCTTAGGACAGATCAGGCCACGAAGGGATTTCCAAATCCTGACAGACAACAGCATTTGCCGTAGCAGACTCCTACCTCTCCCACCAAGTAGTGAGCTTCATAAACAAACTTCACATCCACACCCGCGTGAACTTGAGGATGAGAGTTAGGGTGGGCGTTGCCAATCTACAAATTATTCTTCATTTTTGAAAAGGGGAAACGCCTGCGTAGCCCCTTTGCACGCAACCACCGGCTGTGTTGAGTGCAGGGACCGCGACGTCCAGCACCAGCGAGGCACTGCAAGCCACCTGAAGCCGCAGGGGGGGCGGGAAAGGCAAAATGCCCTGCGGTAAAGAACGTGGTTCTAGTACCTAAAGCCTTCCAAGTGGGGGTGCTAACTACTTTCCAATAACTAACTACTTTCCAATAACTTGGGGGGAAAGCTAGTGGCGATAAGGAAAATACGACCCAATCTCCACTCTGAATAAATCAAGTATTTTTTGTATTTTCACGTGGCAAAAAGCCGCCCACCCCAGCAGCTGGAGGGCATCTCCTAGCCCCCAGGCTCAGCCGGCTGTAGTTTGTTCGTGCCTCTCGGCTCATGCATCTATGACTTCAGGATCGTAGTTATCCTCGGAGACTGAGTCGCTGCCCACAACGCAAGGCACAGCTTCCACGCTTCTCCAGCCCTTCCGAAAACGAGCCCGTTGTTAACTGGTGCTGATCCTGCTAACAGTCAAGGGAAGTCAACAGCCGAGACAAACGGGGGCGACCTGCTGGGAGACTGCACCCCTTCGGTAAGAAGGGGACGAGGTACAGACTACGCCAATACCGCATTGGTTTAAAGTGCAGATTTAATAAGAGAAGGTATCGGGGCAACGAGAGACGGCACGTGGCTTTCTGGGTGAAGCTGCGCACCCGCCTCCAACGCGCTCTCTGGCGTAGGTGCTGCCACAGGAACGGGCCGGACGAGTTGGTGCGGCGCCTGCTGCCAGGACCTGCGACCTTGGTCTTGAAACGTTCGGAGGAACTCCGTAAAGACTCGGACAAAGACGTGGCAAGAGAGCGCCAGGTCCGAGGCCACAGCCGAGGGAATCGCCTGTATCCTCTGGCTTCTCCGCCTTTGGGCCTTCCCCCGGCGCTGCCTACTGGGACTTCTTCAGGGCCCGCAACTCGGGAAAAGCCGCCGGTCCCCCCCCGGCCCCGCGCTCGGACCGCGGCCCGGCGGAGACCAGCTCCTGCAGCCGCTCCCGGGCAGACCCGCCGCGCTCGCTCGCCGAGGCTCCTCGGGGCTCCGCGGAGGGCAGGGGAGGGC
>VZTL01020273.1:0-12351 GCA_013400535.1 Scopus umbretta | reverse complement strand
CCATTGATAGCCACATGCCAGTCATGGGATTTGTCCCACCAAGTCTCAGTAATGGAAATCAGGTCATGGCTTTCTAGCAGCACCATAGCTTCCAACTCCTCCTGTTTGTTTCCCATGCTGTGTGCATTTGTGTAGAGGCATTTCATCTGGGCTGTTAGGTGTGTCACCTTTTTAGTGGAACACCCCTTGTTTCCCTTGAGCTCTTTCACAGAAGTTTCCTTGTTGGCTCCTACTACCTCAGGAGCCCCCAGCTCATCTCCACAAGGCTTCGACTGTGCTGCGGTGTCCCCAGCACACCTCTGGGCAACAGGTTAAGGGCTCATACTAGCACCCTGTCCCTCTAACCATTGTGTATCATCCCACAGCTTGTTACAGGCAAGCCTGATGTGTTCCCCCTCCCCCTTCACATCTAGTTTAAAGCCCTGTTAATGAGCCCCACGAGCTCCTGAGCAAAGCAAATTTTAGTGGAGCCATTGGCAATGTCAGATATTTTTCTTTGCCCATAGTTTTGTCAAAGCACATAACACTTGTGTAAAAAAATGTGTTTAATCTAGCCTTTTCTACAGAAATGCTTATTCATATGGTAAAGGTTTAGGTTTAGATAATACAGTTGTTCTGTTAAAAACCATTGCACAGACTAATGTAGTTGTGGGATTCTGCTTTACAAAGATGACCTTAAGAAAACCACTACAAAATAGATGAATGTAGGCTATAATCCAAGCTACAATAGGATTGGATAGAGTAAAACTGACTGCTCTGATAGAATGCTCCTTAAAGCAAGTTTTCCAAGAACTAACTTCATCCTAATAGCTGCCTCTTTCTCTGGTGTCTTCTCTTTACCTTCTGTTAGTCTGTTTTAGCAGTAAATGTTCTGTTTTTTTAAATGAAATTCATTAATATCTTTCTAGAGGCTTTTATTACTTTTTTTCCAAGATAAATAGTTCCCTTCCCTTGAACACATCTCCCGTTTAATAATGTCCATCTCAATTTCTTTTGTTTCTTAAATAAGAAATTTTACATTGACTTTTTTTTTAATCTGCTCTTTGCCCATGACAAGTCAAGAGTTAGCTCCTATGTTGTAAACAGGATGAATTTAACTCTGTGGACCTTGTTCAGATTTTGTGGACAAGCACACTTTTCCTCCTATGAATATATAGAGAGAGGAGGAAAGGGATATAAAACTCTTTGTGTTCTGTCTGGTTTACAGGGATTGCTTATAGGCAAGTAGGGAATTTGCCACTTCTATGATCTATCCAGTTCTGTGAATCATAAAATCATTAAGGTTGGAAAAGGGCTCTGAGATCATCTAGTCCAATCGTCAGCCCAACAACACCATGCCTACTAAACCATGTCTTGATGTCACAGTGCTTGTAGCTTCTCACTCCTAAGATGCCTGATAGTGAGAACTAAAGTAATTCTTACCTAGTGAGATGCAAGTAAAAATCCCTTTATCTGAGGAAGGGGGGTGCCACAAAATTGAAGATACTAGAAAATTTAGTCCTTAAAAGAATTCTAAGAGAGCAGAACTCCATATGGTTGTGTGCAAAGACGGGTAGCCTTAGACCTGTCGTAAAACAGGATATAACATTGATCATGCTGGGACTGTACTGACAGTACTCTTCAGAATTAAGCCTTTAACATGAAATGTTTGATGTTACAGCTGAAATATACATAAAATACCAGTGAACAAATTGTATTCTTTTTTTTTTGCCTCTGAAACTCAGTTCATGGTTATGTTAGCGTGTATGTCATTGTGGCTTCTATTGTAATTGTAAAGTATTCAAAACTGGTAATTTTTTTTAGAGAACAGGCATGTACAGTGAAGCTATTTTTATGTCCATTGCATTCACAAGACGCCACGTGAGGTTTTCATTTATTGTTTTACCCTGGTATGTTCTAGCCTATGTGGCTACAGAACCTTCTGCAAAACCATTAAAAAAAAATAATCAAAAGTAGTTACAATTTTGTTTACTGCTGTGTCAAATTACAAAGCATTCATGACTAAATACTCAAGTACATACTGACATGCTGAACTTCTCTGAACAGGCCCATGGTTTGTATCCTGCAGTAGCAAATTCAGAGCCTGGAGGCTTCACACTTCACACCTTGTTCCTCTTGTGATGAGCTCATCTTCTTTAAGACTGATGCAATAGCTGCTTTGTTCTGGTAGAACACCTCCCAGTGTGAAGGGCTTAGCCTTTGCTGTGAGGGCTTGCAGACTGAGAGGAAGCTGTCAAGGAGCATTAGTGCCAGCAGACCTGACGTTGATACTGAGGTTGTAGTAATAGACTTTGAAGTCCAAGCAGATAGAGAATGTTTTGGGCATATGAAATTGGGCACTGGTGTTGGTCTCTTCACAAGCTGAGGCAAAGGCTCAAGGAGGATCTCAAGGTGTCAATTGGTTGTCTGACTCTAAGACCCTTAGAAGTCTAGTCTCCTAGTTTAGGTGTCAAAATGCGATCAAGAGGTGGGTTTCTCCAAAAGATGACTCTGTACGCTGCAGTTTTTTCCTGATTCATTCTTTCTGGCTGTCAAGGGTACTTATAGACACTTGCCATTTAAGTACTTATGGTTGGACTCTACGAATAAGTTTCTTTTTGCAAGGACTGGCTTAATTAGACAAGTAATAAATATACCCACTAGCTCTGCAATGTGGGGAACAAAATGCAGTACAACAAACTCTTCCAGGCCAAACCATTTTAGGGCTTACTGGTGCTGTAGAAGAAGGGGTTCATTTGCATTAGCTGCATGTCCTTGCTATGGGAGCACTTAGTATGATGTGCGTGTACATTTTTGAAGCACCTTAATTACAGTATTGCAAAATATTTGTTACTGTATATTGAGAAACAGTCTTAATGAAATGAGTAGCTTAAGGGTTTCATTGAGGTTTTTAATATATTTGAATAGCTTTGCACTTGTTTATACTTGTAATAACTTACTCCTTTTTTATTTCTAGGCTTTAGTACTGCTAAAGGACAGCTTGTTCGTTCCATACTATATCCAAAGCCAACTGATTTTAAACTCTACAGAGATGCCTATTTGTTTCTCTTGTCTCTGGTAGTGGTGGCAGGGATTGGGTTTCTTTACACGGTTGTCAATAGCATCTTAAATGAGGTATGTTTTCATTTCTGATCCAGAACTGCCTTATTTTAGAAAAGGGTTGATCATGATTTTCAACCTGCTTGAGATGTTGAGAAACAATTCTATTTTAAGTGAAAATTTCTTTGCTTTATTTTGTATTAATGGAAAGAGACCAGCTTACTGAGAACAAAATTCAGCAGAGAAGCAGAATTTGAATAATTGAGTTTACCTCAATTTCTGCTGACCCAGTTACTAGATTTATATCTTTACTGTATGTAAGGTTACCATCTGACTGATATCCAGTTGGAAGAAAAAGGGTACAGCACATATAAAGCATGCCACAGGCAAAAAATCCTTACCAAGAAATTGATAACTGGTAACCTGATAACTGTAACTTTTTTTTTTTCTGTCGAAATTTTGCATTATTCAGTTGCTGTTTTAAAGTAGTACATTTGTAAGGGAAAGTGAAAACTTGAAGTTATGGGTTGTAGATAATTTCGGACTAGATTATCATGGCTGCTGATAGTGGGTGAAGATTGTGCTAGGTTTCTGGGCGATCCAGAACATGCTGTACTAGGGAAAGCAATGTGTGGATTTTGCTTTTGGTAACAGTGATGTAATTCTTCAGAGGGATAGTGAATCTTTAAGTAGTCGGTTCTTGTTCATTAACTCTGACCTCTATTGCAGGTTCCAGCTCATACCATCATCATTGAGTCTCTTGACATTATCACTATCACGGTGCCTCCAGCACTCCCTGCTGCCATGACTGCTGGCATTGTTTATGCACAAAGAAGGTTGAAAAAAATTGGCATCTTTTGCATCAGCCCACAAAGGATAAATATTTGTGGCCAGCTGAATCTTGTGTGTTTTGATAAGGTTAGGTGAATTTTGAAACTTTGTGTTGCCACCTGCAGAGGCATTGTATTATAAATGGGAAATCATATAGGCTAGCATAGAAATCGGAGAATCATTAAGGTTGGAAAAGACCTCTGAGATCATCTAGTCCAACTGTCAACCCANGGCACTTGGCCTTGTCAAACCTCATACAGCTGGCCTCTGCCCATCGATCCAGCCTGTCCCAGATCCCTCTGCAGGGCGTTCCTGCCCTCAAGCAGATCAACACTCCCGCCCAGCTTGGTGTCATCCGCAAACTTACTGAGGGTGCACTCAATCCCCTCATCCAGATCATTGATAAAGACATTAAACAAGGCTGGCAACTACAAGAAAATTCATTACTTTTGTATAAGTTAGATAATTTTTGTCCTGTTAGCTTGCAGGTCTTCAGTGTTTACCACCTGTGAATTCACTTAATTTAGTCTGCTCTAAAAAGTTGTTACCGAGCTGCTTTCTTATCTCAAGACCCTCAAGTCCTAACTTACTACTGGCACCCCAGAAATGTGAGGGTTGGGATCTATTAAGAGTTTTAGCACACAGGCTTCTGGAAAATTGAAGTGTGAGGTCAAATTTATTTCTCATTTTCATTTATTTCAATTAAAAGCCAAACCAGCATATTTTGTTATTATTCTGTAGCAGAAACATGAGTGAAAGACAGTAATGCCACTAGCCAAAATCCTTTGCTGCTAGCTAATTCTTAGATAAAATTTATTTTCCTCCTTAGATTTTTATCTAAAATCTTAAGTACCCACACTAAATTAATTATTTCCCTTGTAAATATATTCCAGTTACGGTTTTAGCTATGTAAGAAAATAGTTTAGTACCTGTTGTCCCCAGCCCCTGAATCCAGAGATCTTGAGTTATTGTCTTTGGATTGTAAGGGTCTCTTTCATTTGGTCTGTCTCCAAGGAGGTCATGATTACTTTGAATGTGTGTTTTTTTTAAGCTATTTAACAGAGGTAGAACTTAGTTCCCTTGCTTTTTGCTAGTAACTATTGTATTTTCTGTCCTGAAGTCTTGATTTTTATGTGAAAACAAAATAAAATATATTGTTCAGGTGCAATTTGATTAATTAGCTGTTAAATTTTGCTTTACCCATGGATAACTTGTTTCTGAAGGCTTTTTCTTCTTGCCATGCCCCTTGGTTTATTTTGCAGACTGGCACACTTACTGAGGATGGCTTGGATCTTTGGGGAATTCAACGGGTGGAAAATGCTCGGTAAGGATAAGCTCAGAGCTGACAGCAAATATGATACTTAGGTGTGTTTTAACAGCTTCAGCAGCACAGAATAGAAAATTCAATGTGAGCTTATGTATGTTTGTATTTCTGTAATGAGCTGTAAGAATGCAACTGAAAATATGGTTTAGTTGTAATGGTAGCTATAACTCTTTTACGAGGTTGAGGTGGAATTTAATTTGTTAAAGTCTGAGACCTCATTAGGTTCATACTGCAGAAATGATGCAGTTAAAAGTATAGCGTGTTTCCTTAATCCTATTCTCCTAAGTGATTACTTTTTGGGCTGCTAAAATGCATTAGCTTAGCTAGTTGAGTACAAAGTGATAAGAAGCCTCTATATGAGGAATCAAACTAGACAGTGAATTAACACGGAATTTTTTGAAGGAGACAGAAGTTGTGACTGTTTCTGAAGATTCCAGCCCAGAGTCTTAATCTGTTTTCTGTGATGTGTGAAAATACAAGTGAAGAGACTTGTGCAGTCAACTTTTTTCTGTTAATCTAAACAAACTTTTTTGAATTGGCTCATAATAAATAATTATAGTGCTAAGTATATTACAACTTCATTGTTTCAGTTTCCTTTTGCCGGAAGAGAGAGCTTGCAGTGAGAGCTTGTTGAAGTCTGAGTTTGTTGCTTGCATGGCAACTTGTCATTCCCTTACAAAAATTGAAGGGGTACTTTCTGGGGACCCGCTTGATTTGAAGATGTTTGAAGCAATAGGATGGGTAAGTGTCTGCTTGTTTCAAGAGAAGCAACGTTTTTAAGATCAGTAATCTGAAATTTCCTATGCTGTTACATATAAGATAAGCCATTATATGCTGTTTCAAGCTGTAACTGTAAAATGGTGGGCTTTTGATAATGCCTGTGTGTCAAAGGAAGTTTTAATGTGAAGGTGTTCCTAAAAATGTGTTCTGTGCAACAGTTCATAGAACTGAAAGAATCTGAAGAGCTAGTTTATTGCTTTCTGATGTTGTATGTGGCAAGGTTTTAATGCATATAATGAACATGTAAAATAGCTAAGTGGATCTTAAGTTAACTGCTAAATTAAGACACTTAATTCTCACAGGAAATCTTGTTCATAAAGATCGTTGCACCTTGGGCTTACTTCCAAGGCTGGGTTTTTTTCTGAAAATCACATTACGAGAAATCAAATTTAATGAAAGTATAAATTAGTTGATTATTTTTAATACAGATTTTAGAAGAAGCAACTGAAGAGGAAACAGCCCTTCATAATCGAATCATGCCGACAGTGGTTCGACCTTCAAAACAACTTTTCCCAGAATCCAAGCAAGCAACGAATCAAGAAATGGTATAAAAAATTCAAAGCAATTATTTGAGTTAAAGTAACCCTTCATGTTAAACAAATACATTTTACTGTATGCTGTGGTTCTGGCTGATATAAATCAAACAGGATCAAAACTGTGTGGTTTTTGATGGCAAAGATAGAGAAGGCATATTTAAACTGTTGTTGAAGGTAGTGGTTCGGTAGATGTCACTTTCAAGATGAGCAGATTGATTGCAAGCATTATTACCCTTACAGACTGGTTATAAAGTGCTGTAATGTTTTTTTAAGTCTACACATTTTAATATTAGTATCATTACCAAATTCTTACTGTGCTAATGAAGTGCTTAGGTGTGCTCACCTTGCAGTTTCAGTTAAAACCATTGTTTGTTAATGTCACTGCACATTATGGAATTCTTGCCACCATTGTACCTTAGGGATGTATGATTTAATGAAGTGCAGATTTAAAATTTTCTTCTATCTGCATTTTGAAGTATTTTTTAAACAGGAGGGGAAATTTAAGCGTGTGACCGTGTAGCCAGATTATTACAGAGCAGGGTAGTGGGAGGGTATAGCAGGTTGGTTCCTCAGTAGTTGGCACATGAACATTCTTGAAACTTATTACGTGATTTTTTGGGGATATACTTAATAATTGTGGACTTATTCTGAAATATTTTAATCATTTACATAGGCTAAACAGACACAAGTTGGACTGAAAAGTCTTGCAAACTCTCATCAAGTAATCAAGCTCTGAAGTTCTACTATGTCTCACTTAAAGTAAAGGATACTGAACAGATACAGTATATTCATATTCAGCTTTCATGAAATCCATTGCAAATACAGTGTGACTTTATATAGAGTGCTGTGTAGATTCATTTACTGATTTATGGTGAAATAGTTTGTAGCTGAAAGAATATTTAAAAATGTACAGTAAACATTTTTTCTTTTTTTAGGAATTGTTCGAGCTTTCGGTAAGTACGCTTTTTCAATTAAACATGTATCTCTTTTTTCAGAATGTATGTGGATGTAACCCTTTTCTTCCTTCCTTCCTGTATGACACAGACCAGTTATGAGATTGGAATTGTGCGCCAGTTTCCATTTTCTTCAGTTTTGCAACGCATGTGTGTAATAGCGAGAGTTCTAGGAGAGAAGAGAATGGATGCTTACATGAAAGGTGCTCCTGAAGTGATTGCCAGCTTGTGTAAGCAGGAAACAGGTAAAGGACCAAACTATTTTTATTTCTTGTGTAGCTCAGCTGTAATATGAATAATTTTAATAACTCTAAACTTGACCTTTTTAAAGTTCCTGTTGACTTTGAGCGTGTCCTGGAAGAATACACTAAGCAGGGCTTCCGAGTTATTGCTCTTGCTCACAGAAAATTGGAGTCTAAGCTTACATGGCACAAAGTCCAGACTATTAATAGGTAAGAGTGACTTCAGTTTTTTAATAAGTAACAGGCTTCAAAAGCTGCATGCTTTGAATTAATTACGTAATGTGTATTTTTGTTTAAATCAATTACTACTCTTCTTCAGCTTTCTTCTGTCTTGACATATGTAGTTCTGTGCATTCTTTATTTGTACCCTGGACAATACATAGAAATTAAAGATAAGGAAGTTTTTCTGCAGCAGTGTGAATCCTGAGGAACATCTTTAAACGTGAAATGAACTGTAATGATAATTCTTCATGAGGTTTAATTTATGATAATGTGGCAGAAAACCTCACCCAATTTCTTTGTTACTTGAACATAGTTATATCATCTGTGTCTATTGAAGATAATGGCATGTAGTGGAAACCCTCCTGTGCATGTTTGATTTAGTTTCTTCATCTGCTATAGGCAGCGCGTCCATTTTCTCATTGCAAAGCTTGTCAGAAACGTTTTGAAGGTAGAAAGGTTTTGTCCTTCAAATAGTAGTATTTCCTCTTAATTACTTTTCAGCTGGTCCTAGTTTGTGGATAATGCTGTTTTTTTCCATAGTGTTTGAAAACGTAGCATCTCTGTGAAAATGCCAGCTTGGACTGTTCTTTTGTATCAGCTCTGTGCACTAGATGGACTTTTTTCAAAACAGTACATAGCAGAGAAATGCGTTTTCCAATTTCAGGTGTGAAAATCTACAGTAGCAGTAGAATACCCAAGACCTGTAAATACACTGACTTTCATATAAAAGTTAATTAGTTAATTAATTAGTTAATGTCTTTTAATCTTACTTACTTGGTAAGGTAATTTGGTAACTTTGTTAAGGTTCAGCTAATTTGGAAACTGGAGATCTGAATTCTAAATAAATCTTAAAATTTGGCTGTGAATGTAGTTAGTTTCAGAGTATTTTTTTCTAGCAGTGACGTTTCTTTTTGAGAGTGTCATTTCTTTTAGAATTCTTGTGGAAGAAACTAAACAACTGTGCTTGAGAGGAAACAACGTTTTCTTATACTGGTTTTAAACTAGAACAAGAGAGATAAGTGTAAATGAATGTTACTGATGATAATCTCTCAGGTCACATTTTATAAAGCAAATCCCTCATGCTTCTAATGGTTAAAAATAAACATTTCCTCTTACTTTGATAAACAGAAATTCAGGCTCTTTAAGCTACATCTAAGAATACTTCTTTTTGCCTCCTTTTCTAGAGATGCTATTGAAAGCAACATGGATTTTATGGGGTTAATTATAATGCAAAACAAGCTAAAGCAAGAAACCCCTGCTGTACTTGAAGATTTGCATAAAGCCAACATTCGCACTGTCATGGTTACAGGTTAGCATGTAAACATTCATGCTCAAAAAGATAAAAAAAATCAGTCTCTCTTTGGTGTTTTAATCGTAGTGTATAAAGTAAAATTTTAGCCGTCAATAGGCTGAGATTACACTGTATGTATAGCAAGAGGGACGTTTAGAAACTGATGTCTGAATATTCTCACAATAATCTGTTTCTTTTGGGGTGAAAGTTGCTTCAGAGATCAGAAACCAGCATGGGGGTTAATTCTACTTCGTAGCTTCCTCTCCCTAGCTCCATGCACAAGTTACTTTATAATGAATTTGAAGGGTGAAAAACCTTGGAGGTTTTCCAAACCAGACTGGGTAAAAGTCCTGGTCTGCTCTTATGACTGACCCTGCTTTGAGAAGGAGGTTGGACTAGATGACCTCCAAAGGGTCCCTACCGTTTTTAATTATATTAGAAGTCACATTGTAATGGATTTTTTTTTTTCTAAGAATGACTTCTTATGTTCCCTTAAGTGGGCTAGGTATCTGTGCTTAGTGTTCTGTATGCAGTATGTGTGTATGTGTTTTTTTAAGTCACAGGTATTGCAACTTTGGACTAATGTTTGGATAGACTAGCAATACAACTGGGTTTTTGTTTTGCATAATCTATGGGCATGTTTAAAAAGCAGTACTTTAAATGGCCCAATGTTTTCTGCTTGATTTTAGATTTGGTCAATGAGAGATCTTTATGGCTGAAAGAAGCATACAAAGCTTCTAGTGATGCTTGTGCAGGGGAGGGGTTTAATGGGCCGGACTTCTAATTTTGTCTGTAGGCTTGGTTTGCCCTAAGGTTGTCAATGGTACGTTAGGCAGTTCTCCTGCCAGTTTAAAACTGCCTTTGTTAGCTTTTCTCTTATGTGGAATATCAGTGTATGCTATTGATCCTTTTCTAACTCAAACCTTTCTACGTGCAATTGTTTAACAGGGGATAACATGTTAACTGCTATCTCTGTGGCTAGAGACTGTGGAATGATTCTACCTCAGGATAAGGTCATTATTGCTGAAGCACTACCTCCAAAGGATGGGCAGGCTGCCAGGATCAACTGGCATTATGCAGATACCCTCGCAAAATGCACTAGTTCATCACCAGCCATAAACTCAGAGGTAATTTGAGCATTATTATGCTGTTAGAGTGTAAGCAGTCAGTTTTACTGTTGAGTTGCTTTTTATCTTATTCTGTTAATTATCAAATCTGCTGTTAAGTGTCAAATCAAAATTGATGTACTAGTTAACTTCCAGATGTTAAAATACCAAAGAGTAGTAAAACAGCTGGGGGAGATAGGTTTTTCAACTGTGATGCAACATTTGACACTTTCTGGGGATCCACTTGATTTGACACTTTAGTTGTGCAGGAAACAGTTTTTTCCATGTGTCAATCTGTTAAGACTGCTCTAGGTGCTTGTAGTTGAAACATTAAATCACACTTTCTTATTACTAAGTAAGTGTTTTCATTGTATGAAGTCTTCTTTCAAGTTATGTTCTTAGAAACCTCCTCTAGTGTGGGATCTCCAGGAATACGCCTCTGAGTATTAGCTTGAAATTACAGGGTGTCTGTATAAATACACTACAGCTAGAGTATTAAACTGCTTTTGTTAGGATATTCCAGTTAAATTGGTCCATGAAAGCCTTGAGGATCTCCAGATGACCAAATACCATTTTGCAATGAATGGAAAGTCATTTGCAGTGATTTTGGAGCATTTTCAGGACCTGGTACCCAAGGTGAGCACTTTACTTGAGTATGAGCACTTTTGATGGTGAACGGACTTTGCCCTGTGAGCATTAAGAAATCTTCTGTCTTCCAGCTTGTGTTACACGGCACTGTGTTTGCTCGCATGGCGCCTGATCAGAAAACTCAGTTGGTGGAAGCTTTACAAAATGTAGAGTAAGTATTTGCTTAAGCATAGAAAGCAGGAGGGTTGACAGAGTGTTCGGTGTGATAGGAGATAAAAATTATGTGTGCTGCTAGCTGTTTTACCAAATGAAAAAGGCCGGGCTAATATAACTTCCTTGAGCTGGTAAATCAGCCTGTTAGCTGAGCAGGAATGAGAGTAGTACCATCTGCTGGCTAGTTGTGAAAGTTTCAGACTTTTCATGAAGTTATAAATGATGAATAACTAAACTGACTAATGTGGTTGCTTGGCTTAAACAAATCCATCAAATGTCTTTGTATTAAAGAAGTATTAATGGGATGACTTCTGTTCACATATGGTCAATATACTGTCTGTTGGTGTCAGGTCTTGCGGCTGTACAAAATACTACAAAAGTCTCTTTGCCTAGAGCAAAGATGCTTTAGACCACCTTGGAATGATAGAGGGCTGATAAGCATGTTGGTTTGATTGACCTGACTAAGTCATGTTACTTCTCTGTCTACTTCCTTACACGTATAATGGGAATAGTAATTGCTTTCAGCATTAGCAATCACTCATTATTATGCAAATCCTGAATAAGTCAAATAATATAGACATATTTAATGGAATAAGCTAAATGGACTATAATTAGGGAATGGTCCAGAATGCTGACATCTGTTTGGTTTTCATAGTTACTATGTGGGCATGTGTGGAGATGGAGCAAATGACTGTGGCGTAAGTATATTTTTATTTTCTGTACAGAACTGTTCAGTTAAATTTTACAGCTGAAAGCAAGTTTTAAAATGTTCTCTATTTCAACCTTAACTGGCAGGCGCTAAAGAGGGCACATGGTGGTATATCTTTGTCTGAACTTGAGGCTTCTGTGGCATCACCATTCACTTCCAGGACACCTAGTATTTCCTGCGTGCCAAAGCTGATCAGGTAATGCCACTTACTGTGAACTTAAATGCAATCTGTGTAACTAGCTTTGCATGCCGTATGCTAGTATATGTTTTATGCTGTAGGAGGCCAGTTTGAATTAAAGAACAAGCCATACAGTTTTAGTAGTTCTGTTTTTTTACTGAAGGTACTCTGAGCAAAGGCTTGCCATAGCATAATCTAGTATTTTGTTATAAACCGTTTTGTCTACGTAAAGTTAATTTTCTAGAGTGTGAGTGAGCTTCTACCCATTAGTATTTAATTTGATGTCTTAGTGACTATATTAGTTTCCATAAAGGCTATAGAATCATAGAATAGAATCGT